>JAEUYN010002008.1:0-140782 GCA_018257835.1 Euura lappo
TTCTGGTCACAAGTTCGCTGACTTTGATTCGCGAAAAATTGAATCACTCGTACAAAATGCGCGAATTCGTGTCCAGACTCTGTGTAGCGTACGCAGATGACCTTTTTCTACTTTTCTACACTCTTCTGGTCACAAGTTCGCTGACTTCGATTCGCGAAAAATTGAATCACTCGTACAAAATGCGCGAATTCGTGTCCAGACTCTGTGTAGCGTACGCAGATGACCTTTTTCTACTTTTCTACACTCTTCTGGTCACAAGTTCGCTGACTTTGATTCGCGAAAAATTGAATCACTCGTACAAAATGCGCGAATTCGTGTCCAGACTCTGTGTAGCGTACGCAGATGACCCTTTTCTACTTTTCTACACTTTTCTACTTTTCTACACTCTTCTGGTCACAAGTTCGCTGACTTTGATTCGCGAAAAATTGAATCACTCGTACAAAATGCTCGAATTCGTGTCCAGACTCTGTGTAGCGTACGCAGATGACCTTTTTCTACTTTTCTACACTCTTCTGGTCACACGCGGGGATCGGATCGATATCATATTGTGAGTGAGGATACACTCTCTCATCATGGAACCTGGACTACTACGGGGTTCATCATCTGAGCCGCTAGCTCAGAAGACCAAACTGGGTTGGATTCTATCAGGTGCAAGTGCCATGGACGAGTGCACAGGCCGTGCCTCCTGCCTACGCATTTCCGCCGACCAGGCACTTCATGACCTGGTCAAGCAAATGTGGGACCAAGAAGAGGTCGCCACGCGGGTCCCAACATTAACTCCAGAGGAGACTAAGTGCGAAGATCATTACAGGAGAACAACGGAGCGAGATTCCACGGGTAGATATGTGGTCAGGCTACCCTTCAAGGGGGAGACTCGCAGCCTGGGAAATTCGCTATCCGCTGCGAAGGCAACCTTGCTTCGAGTCGAGCAACGATGTCGCAAGGAGCCTGCGCTTCGGTCGGCCTACCAGGACTTCCTCAACAAGTATCACTCGTTAGCTCATATGGAACCTATCCTTTCAGATCTGGAACTATTGAAAGGTACAGGTTTTGTTCTGCCTCATCACGGAGTGGTTAAGGAGAGCAGTACAACCACTCGGATGAGGGTAGTTTTTAACGGGTCGCAGAAGACAGACATCGGAATTTCACTGAAAGATGAATTACTGGCAGGACCCAACCTAGTGCCTGAGTTAGCCTAGATACTGTTGCGGTGGCGGTCGCATCGTATCGTTTACTCTGCGGATATCGAGAAAATGTACCGGCAGGTGAAGGTTCATCAGGACGATCGGGTATTCCAGAGAATCCTGTGGCGGGATACACCTTACTCACCAATCAAGGCATACCAACTAACCACAGTTACGTACGGGTTAAAGTGTGCACCCTTTTTAGCTGTGCGCACCTTACGGCAACTAGCAGAAGACGAGGCAAAACGGTTCCCAGAGGCAACTTCGGTATTGTTGAGAGACTTTTACGTGGTCGACGTTCTGTCGGGAGCTGAAGATTTAGCCACCGCCATACGTTCACGACAGCAGTTGTTTGAGCTGCTCAGGGCGGGCGGATTTCTTCTGCGAAAATGGGTGTCAAACGATCAGAATCTCTTGCATGGGCTTCTGGACGAGCATTTAGCAACACCTGCTCCTATCACCTGGCAGAGCAGTCCGACGTTCCAGCTACTTGGGTTAACCTGGCAACCGAAGCTTGATGCCTTCGTGTACAATGTCAAGCTCGAAGACAGGACAGGCCTGACAACGAAACGCATCGCCCTGTCACTAACGGCACAGCTTTTCGACCCATTGGGATGGCTCTCACCAGTCACGATCGTGGCCAAGCCTTTTCTGCAGTCTCTGTGGCTGGTGTCTTTGAACTGGGATGACCCGTTGCCGGATGATCTGGACAGGACATGGAGACTGTTTTACGAAAACTTGACGAACATATCGCAACTTACGATACCGAGGTGGATTTTCCTATCAAACGGAAACAAGCTGGTGGAATTTCATGGATTTGCTGATGCGTCCGAGCGTGCATATGCTGCGGTTTTGTACGCACGTGTGATAGATGCTGATGATAACGTTCACATTTCGCTACTTTCAGCAAAGACAAAGGTAGCTTCGCTGAAGCAGGTCTCCCTGCCACGGTTGGAACTGTGCGCAGCTGCACTACTCGTGAAACTCGCTGAACGAATTGTGTCATCTTTAAAACTGGAACAAGCTGCAGTGCATCTTTACTCCGACTCCACAGTGACACTTTCATGGTTCCAGGGTCAACCGCATCGTTGGAAAACTTATGTAGCGAATCGAGTCGCCGAGATTCAACGATCAAGGCTGTGCATTCGTTGGCATCATGTAGTTTCGGCCGATAACCCAGCCGACTGCGCTTCCCGAGGCATAACCGCGCTCGACCTGCTCTCGCATAGGCTATGGTGGCAAGGGCCGAGATGGCTATCTCACACTACAGATCCATGGACGGATGGTTCGGATATCGCAAGCTTTTCAACGACACTGGAGCAGAGAACGATGAGCCATGCTACTATCTGCCAACAGGAAGCCACGTGGGACCTGCTTTACAAGTATTCGTCTCTACAGAAACTTCTCAGAGTGACTGCCTGGTGCCTACGGTTCATCAATACGATGAAGCAGCAACGGCTAGGAGTTACTGCAGGAGACGGGCTAGTCGGCCCTCTCACTCCAGGAGAAGTTAACGAGGGGAGATTGCGTTGGATCAAGATCATTCAGGAAGAATCCTTTTCGGCTACAATTTCCAGCCTCAAAGCCGGCACCACCGTGGCAGCAAAGGATCCTCTCATCAAATTGGCACCGGAATTGGACGGACGGGGGCTGCTGAGGGTAGGTGGTAGGTTGAAGCATTCAAGTCTGGATGCAACGGAGAAACACCCCTTCATCCTACCACGGGACTCGTTTTTTACTGAGCTTATCATTGCCGAGATCCACGCTAGGACTCTGCATGGTGGAGTGCAATTGACATTAAGCACCTTGCGCAGGGAATACTGGGTTTTGAAGGGTCGATCGATGGTCAAGACCCATATTAACAAGTGTATGAGATGTTTCAGACAGCGAGCCACTCCACAAAATCAGGTAATGGGAAACTTACCAACAGAAAGAACGACAGTTCCTCCTCGTGCCTTCTACAACTCCGGAGTCGACTACGCTGGGCCCATACAGGTACGGACAGCTGCAGGCAAGGGGCACAAATCCCGCAAGGCTTATATATGCATTTTTGTCTGCCTCGCTACCCGTGCTGTCCACATAGAGTTGGTCTCCGACTATACAGCGGATGCCTTCATTGCTGCCTATCGTCGATTCACTTCCAGGAGACGCATTTGTGCATCGATCTCTAGCGACTAGTCGCGACTGTGGCACCACATTCGTAGGAGTTGATTCAGAGCTCAAAGCGCTGTTTTCAGCTGCATCTGCCATGTCCAAAACAGTTGCTGACACTCTAGCAAGGGACGGAACACCTTGGAAATTCAACCCTCCTGGCGCACCACACTTCGGGGGTATTTGGGAGGCTGCGGTGAAGTCGGCAAAATATCATCTCAAACGCGTCATAGGAGATTCCACACTGACTTCGGAGGAGATGGAGACATTTTTGGCGCAAGAGGAGTCTGTGCTGAATTCCAGACCATTATCTGCTATAACTGATGATCCAGGCGACTTGTCGCCGTTGACGCCAGGCCATTTTCTAGTTGGCCACGCGCTAACCGCCATCCCCGAGCCATCCCTACAGGATGTACCAACCGCTAGGTTGTCGCGCTGGCAGCAGATTCAACAGATGAAGGAAAGTTTCTGGAACAGGTGGTCATCGGAATATTTGCAGAGCTTGCAAGTACGCAATAAATGGTATAATCCAATGCCCTCCATACAGGAGAATGACCTGGTTCTGATAAAGAATGAACTGACTCCACCTACCAAGTGGCCATTGGGAAGGATTGTGGCCACACATCCAGGATCTGACGGCAGGGTAAGGGTAGTAACAATAAAGACTGCCTCATCGATACTAAAACGCCCAATAACCAAGGTGTGCCTTCTACCACAATCTGTCCGTGAGGAAGGCCTCACGCAACCGAAGACTTAGATAACTATAGACATACGAAAGGAAAAATTGTAATCTTTCTTATTTTTTTTCGTTCCACGAAGGCGGGCGGAATGTTAGGGATTGCATGTAATTTTATGAGAATAGTTTGAATTTGCTGGTTCTCTTCCTGGTTTTACTCTTATTAGAAGTTGGTCACATTGAGTTCGTATATATGTAGTTTTTGCCTGGAATTTGTGTTATGTTTACCTCGCAGTTACCCTTTAGCACGGAAGAGACACTGGTCGCTGTACATTTTGAATTATTAAATATATTATATTACGTTATTATACCTAAAACCTGTGTCTGTTTTATTTCTGGAACTGAGTGAAGAAGTATCTTCACTCCTCATATTGGTTTTAATAACACGTATGCAGATAGATTCGGATCAATTTGTCTATGTTGGGATCGTATGTGGTTCGAAAGTGAACTGAGACAACTAAGCGATGCGGCTCGAGATTTTAGCATAGAGCAACAAATACATCCAATAGCCCAAGCTTGCAGTCATTGTAAATCTCATTTCGAGAAATTATAAGTCCCTCCAATGGCGGTCGTAAATGGATTCAAGTATCCATCTATACCTGATCACCTACCGCCCATGAACCCGATGCTTGAACGAATGGTTTCCCCACGACTACCGGTCATGCAAATCAGAAACTTACAATGACCACTTTTAGGGCAATTCGGTTCTATAGGTTCAGTTATCAATATTCGAGCGCTTCCACGACTACTCAGCGACGATCAAGTAGTAAACATACACCTTAAACGAAAACTTGTACACAAATCAACATATATGAGTGGGTTAGTTACGCGTGAAACAGGAAGCTGGTCTGGCCCACCGCTGAATAAATACACGATGCAATCTTCCCCGATTATTATTTACGAATGAAAAATATACTATTGGCCATCGAATATGCGGCTGGAAAAATCATGTGCCTTTGGGATATTTTCGCCGTCGAAATTCGATGAATTGTATATCGTATAACAATTAATGGACGACATCTTTGAAACGTCTCTTTTCGTGCCGTCAAGTGCCGTAAAAAATATTTATTGATGAAAAGGCATTAAAAGTCACTTCGAGGCCACGTGAGATGCACATGAAAGTGCATATAGAAACTGCTGTAAATCGCAGCTGTAAACTGCGGTTTAATCACTTTCAGTGTTTTGCGCGGAATTCTTTTGAATACATAACTGATAACAAACAGGATATGGAACAAAGTTGTGGAATAATGTATCGTCGTGGCGATTGGTTGCCACGTCCACTTGTACATTTTATTTTTATGGAAAGTGAGCCAAGATTCTGAGGTATGGAGTACTCCACCAAAACCATAGGGGGATCGCCGCGGGCCTGTCTGTATATATTCTCATATTGAAACAAGAAGCTGGTCTGGCCCACCGCTGAATAAATACACGAGGCAATGTTCCCCGATTATTATTTACGAATGAAAAATATAATATTGGCCATCAAATATGCGGCTGGAAAAATCATGTGCCTTTGGGATATTTTCGCCGTCGAAATTCGATGAATTGTATATCGTGTAACAATTAATGGACGACATCTTTGAAACGTCTCTTTTCGTGCCGTCAAGTGCCGTTTAATGCCTGTGCCGTAAAAAATATTTATTGATGAAAAGGCATTAAAAGTCACTTCGACGCCACGTGAGAGTCGTGAGATGCACATGAACGTGCAGATAGGAACTGCTGTAAATCGTAGCTGTAAACTGCGGTTTAATCACTTTCAGTGTTTTGCGCGTGATTCTTTGGAATACATAACTGATAACAAACAGGATATGGAACAAGATTGTGGCATAATGTATCGTTGTGGCGATTGGTTGCCACGTCCACTTGTACATTTTATTTTCATGGAAAGTCAGCCAAGATTCTGAGGTATGGATCTCCATACCTGCTTAATTCGAAGGTATGGAGTAATCCACCAAAACCATAAGGGGATCGCCGGCCCTGTCTGTATATTCTCATATTGAAACAAGAAGCTGTTCTGGCTCACCGCTGAATAAATACACGATGCAATCTTCCCCGATTATTATTTACGAATTAAAGATATACTTTCGGCCATCAAATATGCGGCTGGCAAAATCATGTGCCTTTGGGATATTTTCGCCGTCGAAATTCGATGAATTGTATATCGTGTAACAATTAATGGACGACATCTTCGAACCGTCTCTTCTTGTGCCGTCAAGTGCCGTTTTAATGCCTGTGCCGTAAAAAATATTTATTGATGAAAAGGCATTAAAGGTCACTTCGACGACACGTGCGAGTCGTGAGATGCACATGAACGTGCAGATAGGAACTGCTGTACATCGTGGTAAACTGCGGTTTAATCACTTTCAGTGTTTTGCGCGGAATTCTTTTGAATACATAACCGATAACAAACAGGATATGGAACAAAGTTGTGGAATAATGTATCGTCGTGGCGATTGGTTGCCGTCACGCTTGTGGTACTATTGCTGCTGACTAAAGTGACCAGATTCTGAGGTGTGGTTCATGCCCAATTCTCGGTGTGGTTATCACCCCGAATATGGGGATCTTATGCTATATCATATATTCTCATGTTAATTCAGAGCTGAGTCTGCAGCCACCGTGAGCAATTCCCCGATTATTATTTACGAATGAAAAATATACTATTCGCCATCTAATATGCGGCTGGCAAAATCATGTGCCTTTGGGATATTTTCGCCATCGAAATTCGATGAATTGTATATCGTGTAACAATTAATGGACGACATCTTCGAACCGTCTCTTCTTGTGCCGTCAAGTGCCGTTTTAATGCCTGTGCCGTAAAAAATATTTATTGATGAAAAGGCATTAAAGGTCACTTCGACGACACGTGCGAGTCGTGAGATGCACATGAACGTGCAGATAGGAACTGCTGTACATCGTGGTAAACTGCGGTTTAATCACTTTCAGTGTTTTGCGCGGAATTCTTTTGAATACATAACCGATAACAAACAGGATATGGAACAAAGTTGTGAAATAATGTATCGTCGTGGCGATTGGTTGCCACGTCCACTTGTACATTTTATTTTTATGGAAATAAAAGTGAGCCAAGATTCTGAGGTATGGATTTCCATACCTGCGTAATTCTCAGGTATGGAGTACTCCACCAAAACCATAGGGGGATCGCCGGCGCTGTCTGTATATTCTCATATTGAAACAAGAAGCTGGTCTGGCCCACCGCTGAATAAATACACGATGCAATCTTCCCCGATTATTATTTACGAATGAAAAATATACTATTCGCCATCGAATATGCGGCTGGCAAAATCATGTGCCTTTGGGATATTTGCGCCGTCGAAATTCGATGACTTGCATATCGTGTAACAATGGACGAAACTTTGGGATTGAGACGAGTACGAAGTTTGTCAGCAATCACACGAGTGGCAGATCGACAATCGTCCATAGTCA
This sequence comes from Euura lappo, assembly GCA_018257835.1. Taxonomy (NCBI): domain Eukaryota; kingdom Metazoa; phylum Arthropoda; class Insecta; order Hymenoptera; family Tenthredinidae; genus Euura; species Euura lappo. Next base: position 7,513 of record JAEUYN010002008.1, read on the forward strand.
CACGCCATATTTTTTTTCAATCTAAAAAAACCATGACCGTTGGAAGTTGAACCCGGTCGGAGTTTTTCACTCCCAGAGAAAGGTAATTTCAGACCAGATTTGGTATGACGCGCCAAAAATAGGGAAATATTGCCCAGAATGATATGGCGCGCCAAAAAAAGGTCATTTCAGTACGCTATAGCAGCCCCGAGCAGAAATTTCCTTCTTCTGGCCGAGCGATACCATTTTTGCACTCTGAAATGAGGAAATCTCTGTCCAGAAATGGTATAGCCCGCTCAAAAGTGTAAAATTTCTACCTCGAAGAGGTAATTTCGGCTCCGAGATGGCAACGCCAGCAATTCGGATCATTGATCAATGATGTGAAATTAAATTTATTCGGCAGCTTTCGTCCCGCTAAACTACTAGGCGACTCCCCTTTTCATGTGAGTGTTATAAGAGCATTCATTCCGACGACGCTTGTTCACAATTATACATCTTCGAAATGTGATCATTCAAATAGAAATTATTCAACATATTGGTTATACAGGGTATCCGAATAAGGACCCAAAATTCACTTGATTGAAAATCGATTTGGATAAAGATTCAAATCTAAAGTTATCGATTCACTGAAAGTTCTACCCACGAAATTATTTCGCTTTTATATTTGTTTTCTACCTACAATAAAACAGAGTCGATTTCGTGATCATAAACGCATCGGGTCGTGCAAATTGCCCAACAACCGGATGCTCACCACAGCTATTGTTATCCAGTACGTGATAACGGCTGTTTGTCGTGCAATTCTGAACCTCCTGATTGGTCTACGAGCAGTTATCATTGACCATGATAGATTCCAAACTCCCCCACGCATCCACACACTTTTTGTATAAAAGCTGCTCCATTTTGGTGCCTTCATCACTCGACTGAATCAACGCAAACTAGTTGCCTCTTAACTCTATTTTATATTTTCTTCATCAGTCTGCTTGATATAATCGACAAACTTCAACGATGAAAATAGTCATTTTCCTTGCTGCGGTATCCGCTGCGAATATTTTTGTGTGTGTGGAGGGAACGAACATTCAAATTACACATGAGGTCCGAATAATTGGTTCTACAAGATTCCAAGTATCGATCCCGTACCATCGAGAGATTGAGAGTTTCGAGTTTAATGCATTCAAACTTACGTCGATTCATGGTAAAGACATACAAATGATTTAACTGCCCTACTGAAAATGATTTCACAATTAATCATATGAAAAATCAACTAGTAAGCTGTATGGTTATTATGACCGATTTCAGCATACGATTTACTTTGCAATTTATCATGTGATATTCACAGGTATATGATTAATCATAAAGTTTATCATGTGATTTTTCTTCTATTCACGACGAAGAAAAGAAAAAAAAATCTTCTCCGGTGCGGGTTCGAACCGGCGACCTCAATAATCACAGTCAGTTATTCTACCGTATGAGCCAATCGATCCGTTACAATTATGAGACTGTTTGCCGATGATGAAACAGAACTATATCTAAGGATTCAGGTTGGGCTTCATCTTCGTCAAACAATCTTATTATAACAGATGGCGTGGCTCATACGGTAACATAACCGAATGTGATTCTAGCGGTCGTCGGTTCGATCCCGCACTGGGAAAGATTTTTTTTCTTTTCTTCGTCGTGGATAGAAGAAAAATCAAATGATAAACTTTATGATTAACCGTATACCTGTGACTATCACATGATAAATTGCAAAGTAAATCGTATGCTGAAATCGCTCATAATATTTTATGATTTATCATATGATTAACCATGTAGTTTACTAGGTGATTTTTCATATGATTAATTACAAAATCATTTTCAGTAGGGTGGCAATTGCGCTCGTCACTTTCCGACGAAATTTTTAACTAATGAAATGTCTCTGATCCAGATGTTGCAGCTAAGAATGTCGCACTAGGAGGACATTCAGTCAGAGGAGAAGGCGGTCAATTGACTTACACGTACCCGTTGAATGACCTGCACCAAGGAGAAATAATTTACTACTGGTTGAAGGTTATAGGCAACAACGGCCATTATTTTCTGACAAAGACATACAACTTCACTCTGCCTACACACGGACTTATGGACGGAGCAACACCTTGCGGGCCCTGTGCCAAAAGACGGAAGGGGAATCCGTCGGTCAGCCATTTTGATAGGTGACATCTATATAGATATAGTACGCGTATACCACGGCGTATACACCGTATACACACTGTTTGTTTTCAGGTTCGGGTGAATATTTCACAACAAACAGCAATCATAAGTGACAAGGGTTGTAATATATCTGTTCAGTTGAATTGAAAAGTGATATCAATCCAACCACGTGCTCACAAATATGTTTTGATAATTTTAGAGGTTAGAATGTACGATAACTTCATACTCAACTAGATTGTTTATTATTTTTCATTTGTAGTCTTGTAACGAACATGCCTCACCGTGCGGCAGTCGGTTGCACGACCAAATCCAGCGCAAAAAGCAAGTTAAATGCCATAATTCACCGGTAGGAAGTATTATTTGGAGCGACTGGTTTGAATATGGCGCATAAACGTCACCTATCAATATGGCCGACATGCTACCTAATGTACTCCCCGGATAATCACCGCCCCTTGCTGATAAACTCAGGTATCGCTCCGTCCATAAGTCCGTGTGCTTACAGCAGGCAAATAACGTGTCCCTGCCCTACTAAAAATCGTGAAGTGAGATTGTCATATCCGGCAGATTAACTGCGGATTGACCGCCCAACACTTTTTATATTTATTATATTAATTATATTTTAGTCTTAAATACAACGGAAATTTAAAAAAAGTGGCAAGATTCTGAAAAAATTCATGTGTATTCAGAAAGATTAACGAATTCATTTAACATGAAAAAAAATAACGTCACCAGGAAATTTGTTAAACAATGATTTGTTTAAACAATTTGTTGATAACTTTTGGGCATTATTATTATTGAAAATAAATACTCTTATCATCTTGATCGTGGTTGATTTTTTTCCGATTTTTATCTCATCTCGAAGTACTCAATATTGACGACGAGACTCACTTTTGGTTGAGATTGTATGGCCTATACATCCTTAACTTCAGTTTAAAGACTCTTAAACTCACCGACACACACACACACTTTCACCCGCAACGCCTTTACCGCTGGTTCGCTGTGTCTTCGGAGAAGGTAAGAAATAATACCAGAATATAATATAAAACCAGATTGTAAACGCTTTCTTAGATATTCCTCTAAAGTAAACTCCCCGTATTACGGTGCATAAACGCATTAATTAGGGAGATACTCAGTTGCCGGTGAGTGTATTCGCGCTTGTAGTGATTAGCTTGCTGGTAATTGAAGGTAACGGGTTATTTCTCTGAGTTATTCGCGCTATGTGTGTCTGACTCTTGGGAATAGTCTGTTACAAGATACGATGTGAGACTCCATATGAGGTCTCGTATGAGCTCACATAAGATCCTGTCAACGAATTTGAACGTCGCTGCAATATGCGATCTGTTGTGAGATCTCATGTGCAATCGAGTCGACACCGTTTCTACAGAATCGTTTCTACAGAGCATCGTTTCTACAGAGTTCGTTTCTACAGAGATCGTTTCTACAGAAAATATTGTCGACAAAGATCGTTTCTACAGAATTAGTATAGGCCCGTTTCTACAGAAATCCAGCTGAAAAGTCGTTTCTACAGACCAATTATTTAAGGATGCTCGTTTCTACAGAATTAAATAGGAAAGCTCGTTTCTACAGAATTCGTTTCTACAGAATTCGGACCTGCAGCTCGTTTCTACAGAATTCGGTTCTAACAGTTCGTTTCTACAGAATTCGGTCTTAGAAGTTCATTTCTACAGAATTCGGTTCTGAAAGATCGTTTCTACAGAATTCGGGTCTGGTAGATCGTTTCTACAGAATTCGGTCCTAAAAGTTCGTTTCTACAGAATTCGATTATGGAAGTTCGTTTCTACAAAATTCGTGTGTGTGTTGTATGACTGGCTGGCCTAACTTTTTCGAGCCTTCAGTGGCTGGCCTAACTTATTCTAACCCTTCATAGAACACCGTCTGTGTTGTATCATGTGTGTGTGTGTGTTGTATGATTGGCTGGCCTAACTTTTTCTAACCCTTCATAGAACACCGTCTGCGTTATATCATGTGTATGTGTCATGCGAATCGTCTCTTCGCCGAAACGAACTTCCATAATCGAATTCTGTAGAAACGAACATCCATAATCGAATTCTGTAGAAACGATCTTTTAGGACCGAATTCTGTAGAAACGAACTTCTATAATCGAATTCTGTAGAAACGAGCTGCAGCTGCAATTCTGTAGAAACGAACTCTGTAGAAACGAACAATTGTGAAAATTATTTCTGTAGAAACGAGCCTGTAGTGCGATACGTGTAAATTGGGGGCCAGAATGCTTATGTAGAAACGAACTTTATTGACAATATCTTCTGTAGAAACGAACTCTGTAGAAACGAGCTCTGTAGAAACGATATCTGTAGAAACGGATTCTGTAGAAACGATCCTGCCCCGTGCAATCTCGAGTGAGATGTCTTGACAGATCTTGGATGAAATATAATGTAAGATCTTTTATCGAATCGCATATCACGTCTAATGTCAGATCTCGTGATTTTGAAAAAAATTTCGTTCAAATCTTTAAAAATCATAGGATATGTCAGATGTTAGGGAAATTTTCATTGGTCCAACATAAGAATATTGTAGGCTAATTGTTTTCGAATGTTATATTTTATTTATCACATTTCTTCGAGAAATGAAGCAATCCATATTGTTAGAATTATCAACGTTTCCAGAATAACTTACAAAATGTTAAGTTGTTAACTTAAATTATATTTAATAACGTTAAATGTTAATGTAGGTAATGTCCAAAAGAAGTTTTCACAACTCCTTACAGAAAAAATATACATGTTTCTTTCACAATTTTATTTACAGATTGAATGCGTAATTTTCATGTGGACATTGTCATACAAATTAAATTGGCTGCAGCAGGTTATAGGAAATCGAATTTTCGAAGATTCTACAGCGGTATCATATAATCTTCTAATAAAAATACAGATTCGGCAGCGGACACACGTAATGTTCCCATCCAACTTCGATATATACACAAATTCGGTATATGTCTGTCGTAGGGACTAAGAAAACCTCATTTTTACACACCTGATTGTTTTTAATGTGCCATAAGTGTCACTCAGATTGTGTCCACCAGTTTGAATAACGTTACACATTGTAAAATTTTCATTTCTCTTTTTATCTACGCCAAATTTAATAATCCTGATGAATCTACCATCAAACAACTGTGCAGTACAATTATTGGAGCGCTTATTAATTTTTAAACGCGATAAATATAAGCAACCGTCCTTGACCATTCTTGTGTACAGTGAGGTATTGTTCAAGCATATATCTCTATCTGCAAATACGTGTAAGTCATCTACAATTTTTTCACCTTTGCCAAGGTAGGTGATGCCTGAAGCTTTATAAAATTTCTTCATCTTTGGTGCAGTAATTTGCCTACAATATTTTTTTATTATCTCACAGGTATTAGGAAAAACGTTTTTTTCAAGTATACCTATATTAAAGGTAAGATTCATGTACCTCATGATCTGCAAATTCACGCCTTTTGCACATTTAATCGCGTTCAATATTTGAGCGTTTCCTGCTTCAAATGCGAAAGTCAAATGAGCCCATAGTGGACCCCAATTATATACACTTTTTGCGATGTGCAAAAGTTGATGAATATTGAAGGTCATGGCTTGGTTCGTGTACAGCTGCTCCGTTTGTACAACAAACTTATTCAACAGAGTATCGGAACGTTCTAATTGTTCGTATATGTGATGTCCGTTTGAAGCAGGATATACAGACTTTCGACCAACAAGCTCCAATGCTTTACGAATTTTTGGTCCAATTTCATAGAAAGAATGGATAAACTATATAATAAAGTACCCAATTCTCCCATTCACGAGCTTTCCAGAATTTTCTATCGCTTAACCCTCTGGTCAGTCGAGCAAGCTGATTGGGAGCCTTGATGCGCAATAACTGAGCACTGAGAAAATCTACATCTGCGGAGGAGAGTAAATTTAACATGAGTTCCGTTATTTGCTTAGCAACCCCTATTAAAATACAGTGCATGTAATCAGGTATGAAGCCCAATATAATATTGAAGGAAATCAAGTCGAGAAATGGTGATACACTCTGGACACCACAAACTGGTTTTTTTTTCTCGTTTGGAATTCTTCCATGGAAGCTACCGTGTTTTGTAGGGTTCTGGCTTCTGGAATATAATCGAGAACAGGATATTTCAAACTTTTCATTTCTTTCATATGTACTCCTGGATGAAGGCACCAACCACACCCGAAGCTACCATTAAATTGCTTAATCCCTTGCATTGGAGCTCTAGCAACTGCATCCGTACAACAAGCTACAGCGTAAACTTTAATAACCCGAGTTTCTTCCATAATTCTACATTCGATTCCTGAAGTGGAAATCTTATTCATCATATCGCGAAATGGTTCCATAAAAATGTCCATGATAGGTTTATTTTTACCGAACCATAGGCCACAAGTAATAAGGTTTCGGAATCTTTGTTGAACGGGTAACTCGTTGACCATTAAGTGGATAGGCCAGATCGAATTTTGCGAGCATTCAAACGCCGGTATCCCATCTGTGTTAAACGTAACGGTAGCGTACTTCTGTTTCACTTCATCCGGCAAAGATGATACGAATGTGCGGTAACATTTACCGTCATAAATGTCTTTTAGGTGGCTTCTTTCATGGCGTCTCTCCCGCACGACATAATCGTAATAATCTTAATTGCTCTGCTATTGCAGTAGATGGATCAATCATTACGAAGAAGTGAAGACAAGATGGATTCGATAAATCTACATTATTGTGACAAACCTGGCACTCAATAGCAGAATCGACATCTTCAACTTTTCCAATGTATTGAGAGCAGGTCGGACAAACTGCATGAAACTCTAGGTTACTCTGACGATTGAAAAGTTTATCGATGAAATATCGAGATTGCGGAATTATCGGTTTGATGAACAAAGTGTTGATCAATCTCAGCAGATTAGAAACCGCGGTTTGAGTTAACATATTCGATATACTGAACTTCAAAGTCATTAAAAGTATTTCGCATGGGCTTTTAGTGAGCGGTGTTGACAAAATATCGAAAAAGCCTGGCTTCTCCTTAAGTTCGCGAAGATTTTCTGGGTTCTTGGTATAGCTCATGTTGATTTTCTGTTGCGATTCTTCTTCAGGCTATTCAGTGACAATGACAGTGACAATGACGATGAACCCGAACGAACAGAACTAGGTAACACGTTTTGAATAACATTTCTGCCATATTACCATTGTAGGCGATTCATTTCGTACTGAGAGACGAGACATGGAAAAAACGACACAATAGTATATACATTTTTCATAATGAACTTCAGTTTTTTTATGCATATCTGAAGCCATATGTTTATCTAATTATTGCAAGCACGTTTATTTTCTTCACTGTCGCGAAATTAAATTATGATACAGAATTTGGTGAGGTTAATCCAAATGTGATAGAAGTAGTATCAAACTTATTGATCGAATATTCGTAAAATTAATGGACTGCTTTTCGACGTACATCCAAACTTAATTGAGAATTGAGCCTTGGTCAATGATACATTGACTCTTAAAACTCCAGCTAACTATTGTCGTTTTGATTTAATTGATTCACTGGACTAATAATAATTTTCTCTCATTCTTGTTGCTTGGATTCCAAAAATCAAGAAACCGTCAAAGACAACGCGCATGAATCACGAGAACAAAAACGTACTGCTGCTCCTCCCAAAACTGTGCAAGAGGAAACGAATACCAGTGTACACGATACAAACTGAGAATATGAAGCGATTGAATCACGAAAACAAAAACGTACTGCTACTCCTCCCAAAACTCTGCAAGAGGAAACGAATGCCAGCGTACACGTACGCGTACAGCGTACATTATATATATATATATATATATATATATATATATAAACAATCAGAAAGAAAAACAAATCAATGAATGAAACATTGCGTCGAAAGTGATCACATCTGATTCAATCAAGGTGTCTACTCAAGTCAGATCTAAAATTCCCTGAAAATTCCACGATATTCCAGGGAAATCTTTAATTTTTCCAGGCGTATCGAGATACGATTTTTATTGTTGTTTCCCTAAAATACACTAGGCACCTTTTTTTTTCAATTTAATACTGGTGCCCAATATTCCCCAATACTCCTTGTAAAACCCAATATTCCCTACAAATTTCGGGAGGAGAAAAAAAATCTTTGAGATTTTCAACCAGGTTTTTCAAGGACGTAGACACCCTGTCAATACACTTATACAAACAAACGCGCGGTACCAAATATTTCAAAGCCCTCCACAGCCGTTAGGATGAGTTTCCGACCACGGTTGCCTTACCTCAAAATGCTCGCCTAGGCAGCCCCAACATACCATAAAAGTGTTGACAGAGTTAAAGGAAACACCCTGTATATATATACTAGGGGGGCTTCGCCCCCCTGCGCGCTTCGCGCGCCAACCCCCCGAGTCAGGTTGATATTATGTGATATCGTTCTAGATATAGTGAAGTAAAGGTTGAAAAAAGGATTGAAAAATGTATGTGGAATGAAAAAAGAGTGATTTTTGTTTCAAAGTCGCCACGATGTGTGCTACGCACGCAAAATAGGATAGGCTTGTACAGGGTTTCTAAGGGATTCTCTATATGAACGGGGTTCACATAGGGGTTCTGAGGTATTCTAGAAATGTACAGGGTTGACATAGGGGTTCTGAGGGATTCTTAATATGTACGGGGTTCACATGGGGGTTCTGAGGGATTTTCGACATGTACAGGGTTTACATGGGGGTTCGAAGGTGTCCTTGATATGTACGGGGTTCACATAGAGGTCCAAGGCATTTTTGACGTGTACGGGGTCCGCATGGGGGTTCCGAGGGATTCTTGACATCTACGGGGTTCACATGGGGGTTTTGAGGGATTCTTGACACCTACGGGGTTCACGTGGGGGTTCTGAGGGATTTCCGACATGTACAGGGTTTACATGGGGGTTCTGAGGGATTCTTGACATGTACGGGGTTCACATCGGGGTCTGAAGGATTCTTGACACCTACGGGGTTCACATGGGGGTTCTGAGGGATTCTTGACATCTACGGGGTTCACATCGGGGTCTGAGGCATTCTTGACACCTACGGGGTTCACATGGGGGTTCTGAGGGATTCTTGACATCTAAGGGGTTCACATGGGGGTCCTGAGGGATTTTTGAGACCTACGGAGTTCACATGGGAGTTCTGAGGGATTTCCGACATGTAGAGGGTTTACATGGGGGTTCTGAGGGATTCTTGACATCTGCGGGGTCCACATGGGGGTCCTGAGGGATTCTTGACATCTACGGGGTTCACATAAGGGTTCCGAGGGATTCTTGACATCTACGGGGTTCACATGGGGGTTCTCAAGGTTTCTTGACATGTACGGGGTTCACATGGGGGTCCTGAGGGATTCTTGACATCTACGGGGTTCACATCGGGGTCTGAGGGATTCTTCACACCTACGGGGTTCACATGGAGGTCCTGAAGGATTCTTGACATCTACGGGGTTCACATGGGGGTTCCGAGGGATTCTTGACATCTACGGGGTTCACATGGGGGTCCTGAGGGATTCTTGACATCTACGGGGTTCACATGGGGGTTCTGAGGAGGATCCTTCTACGGGATCGTCACAGGATTCTGAAGGGGTTCTCAGGAGGGGGTGAGGGGGGGGGTCGTCGATTGCTGATATCTTATGTCGTCATCGTCGTCGACCTTCGAAAGAGTGGAGGGGGGGGTCGATTGCTGATATCTTATGTCGTCGTCGTCGTCGACCTTCGAAAGGGCGGAGGGGGGGGAGGTCGATTGCTGAAACAGCGGCGGCGGCGGCGGCGGCAGCGGCGATATATCTTTATAATATAGGACGATATATATATATATATATATACATATATATATATATATATATACGGGGCTGTCCACATCTATTCACCTAGCTTTCAGATCACAACATTTTTAATTTGCTTCGTGAAGTTCTCTGATATTGACCTTGCTGTAAAACATTTTTCTGATTATTTCCAGATTTTTCGGACCAACCCTTTCTGAGTTGTGATTTTGTTTCAACCGAAAAAAGACTATTTTAAAAATCTGAAACAATTGGGAAAAATTATATTACTAATGTAGAACAGTCTCTCGCTCACAAGAATGTGGGCCAAATTTCTCTTCTATTTTTTTTTACCAGATAAAAGCTTTCTTTTTTGTTAAGAATACACTAAAACCACGACTTTTATCTACCCATAGATGTGACAATACCATTTTTGGACTGAAAGAATGAAAAAAAAATTGAATCCAACTGGTAGGTTACAAGAAATAATTATTGAATCAAATATTCAGTGTGCCAAAAATGAGATGTGTTAAAAATTGGTTGTTTAAGTTAGTGATTAATGGTTTTTTGGGATGTACACTCTGAATCGAATAATTTTTTACATATTTTGTTCTTGTCACAGTGAATATTTGATCGAATTATAATTCCTTGTGACCGATCACTTGAGTTAAATTTTTTTTTTCATTCTTTCAGTCAATATTTTATTTTGGCTGTTGGTTTCTACAGTACGACGACTGGCCATGCTATATATCGTTGTATGTTTAACTCTGAAAAATAATTCAGTATCACTATACTGGCTCCTGGTATAGTCTTGCAACTCTTGGATTCTGTTGGTAGAAGTTTTATTAATTGGATTTCATGTTTGACTAAGGCGACACCATACTGCATGTACTTTTGCATCAAATTGAAAAATCAAGCCATGCAAAGAATATTCATCAGAACGAATTTTCCTTCGAAGAATCGTTTTGTTTTGGATGAATGAAGAGGGATTGATACAACAATTCAAGAATAACTAAAAATTTCAAAACTATGTTTCTAAAAATTTGTATTTTCTCAAAGTTTTTAGTCAATCGCTCTTGATTGATCCAAACAAAGTCGATATCCCGAAGGGAAATCCATTCTGGCGGATATTCATAAAATAGCATCTTTTTCCAATTCGATGGAAAAACATACTAGCACATCGCCTAAAGAACTAACAATAATGTTTTAATGCGTTCTTATACTCCTCTGTTGTCATTCTTATATTACAATTATACCCTTAACTTGTATTATTGATTAATATTATGTTCTCTCATTCTTAATGCCTAGATTCCGAAAAACGAGGAACCGGGAAAGACAAAGCAATTAAATCGCGAGGGTACAAGCGTTCTATTGCTCTGCTCGAGGGTGCAGAAGAGGAACCGAATGTCAGTGCACATGATTCAAACAGAGAATATGAAGAATCAGCCGATGACCATCCTATACAGCAAAGAGTTGATCAATCCAAACGTACTCGCTACAGTGCGAGACACAACGAAACATCTACGTCACGCGAGAAATCGAGTGAAAGAAACATACGTGCAGTTCACCTATGTAATATATGTAGATATACGTGTACATATTTTTGTACCCTCCAGTTATCTTTAATCATGATTGTAACCACTTTGTCTATGTTACAGTACATTTGACGAATACACCGCCTCCGAAACGGCTGATGAAACGCCAAGGTAAAGACATTTTAGGCCAACAAATACTATCTGTAAGCGAACCACAGTAAAGTTCATTTTAACAATAATTCTAATCAATTCATATCGCTTCTGATAAATTCCAACATATCGTAATATCGATGATACGATCTTTGACATGTTTTATTTGCTTGCATTAACACAGAAAGAAAAGTATTCTCGAAATGAGGCCAAAAATATTCCTGAATCAAATTTAACATTCTTGGTTTAAGATTTCATTTAGCCTTGATTCAAGCTTGATATCGAAATGTATCTACCAATGTGTACTGAAATGACATCTTATTTACTACTCATTACCTATAATCTTCAGGCACGCCAGAGAAGATAAACACCGTGTCCCATGACCTACAGCGTTTTGATATAGTAAATGGAAAGGTACCTATTTTTTTTTTTTTTTTTAAGTGTGAGTAGTGATAGAAAATTGATTGTCAGATACAATTCGGTATACTTTCCAACTATATCCCGATGGGACATTATTAAATTTACTTTCTCCATTTGTAGAGATACCTTGGCCTGAGTGTATTCGTTGGACAGGAGTGCTGGGAAAATACTATGTCTCAAAAGCCGAATACTCGAATAAACGCGTTTATTCGAGATGTGGCAACCATCATTTGGGAAGAAGAGGGTATTCTGAACCGGTGTTTTCAGCTAGATAAAGTTTCAGTATCATTCGAAGGTCGATCGCCGCGAAAGCTATTTGAGGCGGACAAATTACAGCTTTTAAGAGGTATACAATTTATTTGATGGCATGTTCTAGCATTTCTCGCTTTGTGGATCAATTTAAATGAATAACTTTTGGTGGTTATTTTCAGACTTCTTGGAGCACTATCTGAATCATCACAGGTTCTCCCAGACAGCCCAGCTACGCGTCAACCAAAACTTGAAGAATATACACTAACACGCTTTGTTCTTAAGCACCTCGCGCGAAAACATCTGATGTTTTAGAAATAGCACAGAACAACATTGTGATGAATATGTAAAATATAACATTCGAAAACAAGTAGCCTACAATATTCTTGTGTTGGACCAATGAAAATTTCCCTAACATCCGACATATCCTATGATTTTTAAAGATTTGATTGAAAATTTTTTCAAAATCACGAGATCTGACATTAGACGTGATATGAGATTCGATGAAAGATCTCACATTATATTTCATCCGAGATCTGTCAAGACATCTCACTCGAGATTGCACATGAGATCTCACAACAGATCGCATATTGCAGCGACGTTCAAATTCGTTGACAGGATCTCATGTGAGCTCACATGGGATCTCATGTGAGCTCATATGAGAGCTCATATGGAGTCTCACATCGTATCCCACTTTACGATTTTCAGCTATAGATTTCACGTCGATATTGCTGGCCAAAGTATCGATACAGCGATACGTCCGCGTTCCAAATATCGGTATCTCGATACATCGATGCGTATCGTTATATTTCAGTGCACGTTCACCACTGTATAGGGTAGACCACGGTCTTATACTGTTTTTTTTTTTGATTCGCAATTCGGCACACAGCAAGCCCACGGCATCTTTCAATGCCGAGATTTGCAGATCCAAAAGTAAAAACTGGTATTAAACACTGTGCCCTGCTCGTAGTATGCATGGAGCACTATTTCTAGGTTAGGAACTTTGTTTATACTCCAACCCTGTACTAGGTTACTACCAGCGCCAGAACTTCGGCGGCCAATGCAGGAAACTTTCGAGCTTCGCTAAGAACCTTACCCCAACCATGGGAGTTTCCGGACCTGTGTATACGACCGTGACGCCGGGCAAGCCCGGTGACCCTATCCAGTTTGACTGATTCCCTTACTGTCGCCGACCACTACGCGGCGCTGGGGGTAGTGTGCCCGGCCGGTGGGCGTGGTTACGTCGAAAAAATTCGAAAGCTGCAGATTCAAAAGGTTGCGACATAACCTCGAACACCCACCGAATAACTTCACAAATGCGAATAAATAAAAGTTTGACTAATAATATACGAACACGTGGTTTATTTTTCATTCAATAGTTTGATCCAACGTGAATTCGCAGTTCAAAAATTCAAGGGCGATCGCGAGTATGCAAACAAGAATAATGCATATTGATCTTGAATTTTCAAATCGTGGCCACAAAACTGTTTTGCGACCTCATAATCGCCGAATTCTCTCCACTGTGCGAATATTTGTTGATGCATTTTTTGAACCACTGCTCGGCCCACTTTGAAATTTTCAGACAACCTTTGGCATTGAAAAAGACACGCTGTGTATAAATTTCAGCCAATTCGATTGGGGCACTTTTGGGTTATGAATGTATTAAAACCACACTTGAACGGGGTATCGAAAATCTGATGAAAATACTCTCGAAAAGTTCACAAAAAACCCCAACATTTTCGTATTGGAACTTTTTTCACACATCGTTCACGTTTTCAGCTATCTAGGCGCGAAAAGTAAAAAAAGAATCGAAAATCAATTTATTCGATGATTTTTGTGATAGAATGATGAGTCGAAAAACTCGAAAAAATCTGAAAAAAAATCACAGTTCATCCTTTCAACATGCAGTTTGACTGTGCAAAAGGAAAAGCAAATCGAAAGGAGTCAGGGAAAAAATCTTGTTTTTTCGGTCATTTGACGTGGAATCCCCGTAATTACTGTCTAATATTGATGTATAAGCGTTCTAATACCTTCATTAAAAACAAAGATTTAACGGAGAATGGATATTTGGGGAGGGATCTGGTTATTGAAATACGGGCTTCGAGGTCTTTCAAATTTTTCCGTTGTAACCACGCCCACCGACAGGGCACACTACTCCCAGCGCCGCGTAGCGGTTGGCGACAGTAAGGGAATCAGTCAAACTGGATAGTGTCACCGGGCTGGTACGGAGCTATCTCTCTCTGACCGCAGCCTCTCTACGGAAAGGATGGGTGGCAGACGTTCCAGTTATATTATATTTCAGTGGTTTTGGCGAGCGACCAGCATAGGGATCGGTCTCCTTCCCTCTTACTTCCTGATTAGCGGTATAGGAAAGTGTCACCCGGCTGCCATTGCCCCACTGACATCCGTGGCGCTGCCCTTGCGGCCGCAACTCGAACTAATTTTTGAGCCATTAAGCGAACCACCCCCGCCACCTTCGTTTCACGAGGGGCTGGGGGGGCGTCAAAAAAATATAGAACTCGCCGAATACTTATTTTGTACCTATGCCTGTTTTCGATGCGTATAAAGTGGCACTTTGAAGACCTAAGAATGACCCTCGAAGATTCGTCACGAATTCAGAATCACTCTATATTTCAATGACATCTTTGAAACGTCTCTGTTCGTGCCGTCAAGTTCCGCTTTAATGCCTACCGTAAAAAAATTTATATACCTCAGGGATATAAACGGCCGTTTATTGCCCTGCCGCAGCAGGGAAAACCGCTTTATTTCCCTTCGGTGTATAAAGTATCGTATGCACCACAGGGCAAACGTTGTTTTAGACTCGTGCGATTGTATTCCTCGGCTTCGCCTCGGAAAACAACCTCGCACTCGTCAAAAACAACTTTGTCGCCCCTAGGTGCATAATATACTATTATTGATGAAAAGGCATTACCCTACTAAAAAATTTTACGTGATAAAGTATGTGAAAAAGTACGTACTAAATCATATACCGAATTGTCTACCATTATGACCGATATTCGTATACAATTTATCATGTAACTTAGTATACGTTTCGGCATATACTTTGATACGTATTTTTTTACGAATCATCTAGTCGATACTTTTTCATATAATTTATCATGTAATTTAGCGCATATGGTCAAATTCCGTTGATGAAAAAAAAAAAAATTGAAAATTCTCGTGGGATCGAACCCACGTCCGTTGGATTCGGAGGCGGGAATGCTACCACATGAGCTACGCGGCTCGTCAAGGGTAGTGCACAGTTTGACCATCATGAAATTCTCAGGTAATTGGAATTCATCCTTTTTCACCCGAGCAGTCGAGCTTCACCATTGTCGAATTGTGTTCCACTTCCAACGAGGGCCGTAGCGCATGCGGTAGCGGCTCTGCCTCCGAATCCAGCGAACGTGGGTTCGATCCCACAAGATTCCAGTTTTTTTTTTTTTTTTTTTCGTCTACGAAATTTGACCATATGAGAAATCATTTGGTAAATCACAAAATAAAGTATACAATAAGTCACAAATCTAGCAGTTTAGAACTAATTACGTGATAAATTATATGAAAAAATATCGACTAGATGATTTGTAAAAAAATACGTATCAAAGTATATGCCGAAACGTATACTAATTCACATGATAAAGGATATGCGAATATCGGTCATAACGATAGACAATTCGGCATATGATTTAGTACATGTTCTTTCACATACTTTATCACGTAACATTTTTTAGTAGGGTAAAAGTCACTTCGAGGCCACGTGAGAGTCGTGAGATGCACATGAACGTGCAGATAGGAACTGCTGTAAATCGTAGCTGTAAACTGCGGTTTAATCACTTTCAGTGTTTTGCGCGGAATTCTTTGTAATACATAACTGATAACAAACAGGATATGGAACAAAGTTGTGGAATAATGTATCGTCGTGGCGATTGGTTGCCACGTCCACTTGTACATTTTATTTTTATGGAAATAAAAGTGAGCCAAGATTCTGAGGTATGGATTTCCATACCTGCGTAATTCTAAGGTATGGAGTACTCCACCAAAACCATAGGGGGATCGCCGGCCCTGTCTGTATATTCTCATATTGAAACAAGAAGCTGGTCTGGCCCACCGCTGAATAAATACACGATGCAATCTTCCCCGATTATTATTTACGAATGAAAAATATACTATTGGCCATCGAATATGCGGCTGGAAAAATCATGTGCCTTTGGGATATTTTCGCCGTCGAAATTCGATGAATTGTATATCGTGTAACAATTAATGGACGAAACTTTGGGATTGAGACGAGTACGAAGCTTGTCAGCAATCACACGAGTGGCAAATCAACAATCGTCCCTAGTCACACGCCATATTTTTTTTCAATCTAAAAAAACCATGACCCTTGGAAGTTGAACCCGGTTGGAGTTTTTCACTCCCAGAGAAAGGTAATTTCAGACCAGATTTGGTATGACGCGCCAAAAATAGGAAAATATTTACCCAGAATGATATGGCGCGCCAGAAGAACCCTGCAAAAAATGTCCACAAGAAACCGGAAAGCGGCGTATACATTTGTTATACATTTCGGATACATTCCGGAAATTGATTTTTCGGATTGAATACGTTTTTGTCGGGATCGTATCCGGCCAAAAAATGGCTATGCGGATTGAATATAGTTCTTTCGGAGTTTGTACTCGGACGCCGAAAACCGTGAAATCGGCAATCCGTCCGTTTCATCCGCACTCTTTCCGGATGAAGAAAGGTGATCGAAATATATACTAATGTGTTCGGTTTGGTTTCAGCAGCGGCAATCGTGGGTTTCGCCACGAATCAGATTGTGTCCGGAACCAAATTAAATCCGTTTTTTATACGGGTGTATCCGCAAGGATACCGGGAGGGCGATGTGCCGAAGGTGATTTTACGTGGTTTTGAATACGGCTTCATCCGGTTTTCATCGGCAATCGATGCAATCCCCCCGTGATCCTGTTGTATCCGCAATTATTCCGGCAATACTTACGGAGAACAAGCGATTTCCAATTCGGCTGTATCCGGTTTCGATTCCATAATCGATTTCATCCGGCTTCCGCTCGGTTGTATCCGCAATTTTGCCGGAACAAAAACTTGCGTTCAAATTTCTTAAATAGTTGCGAATAGAATCGGACATCGGGCGGATTGCATCGGTAAGAGAATCGAAACCAGATAAGGCCGGATTGAGAATTGCTTGTACCACTTATACATTTCCGGCATAGTTGCGCATAAAATTGGATCGCGGGCGGATTCCATCGATTATAGAATCGAAACCGGATACGGCCGGATTGATAATTCTTTGAACGGCGTCAACGTTGGCGGGACAGTTGCGGATACAAACGGATGGACTCGATTTTTGACCAACGGCAAGTGGTCGTTCCAGCAAAGTTGCGGATACAACCGGACAGCGGACGCATTACTTAGATTATTGAACCGAAACCGGATACGGCCGGATTGATAATTCCTTGAACCGCGTATATATCGGCGGGACAGTTGCGGATGCAAACGGATAGACTCGATTTTTGACCAACAGCAAGTGGTCGTTCCGGCAATATTGCGGATACAACCGGAAAGCGGGTACATTACTTAGATTATAGAATCAAAATCGGACACGGACGGATTGAATCGATTATCGAATTCGGCCTCATCCACTTGCTATTCGATAATTAATTGTACTCGCCCGTGATCCGGTTGTATCCGCAACTATTCCGGATAGAATTCAGATCGAAGTACAAGAGTTTCAGTTTTTTCAGGAAAGTAATTCCGGGTGAAATCCAGGCAAACCCGGATAAGACCCTCATAGTCTTTTTTTGACCGAATGGAGTGCGGATAGAGACCGGTAGAAACTCAGTCAGGCCTATCCGGATTTAATCCGTTTACGCAATTCAGATTTTCGCCGCTCGGGGGCATCATTCTCTCGGGAGTGAAGTACCACGGCTGCGAAATAAGACCTCGCGATGCTCGAGCCTATAAAGTATACTTACCTGCCACCGAAGGTTACTGTGCGAATAACACGGTTTCTGGAAGTCGAGGCTTTTTCATTGCTCTATTGGTCGAGCTGAACCCAACTACCCCCCCCCCCCTCCCCTCACCCACGCTCGGATAACACCGGGCATGTGTACGTATACAATCAGCTTCGCATTACCGGACACACTTGCGGATAAGACCGTATAGCACTTAAATCCTGAAATCCGTGCATCGTCCGTATCAAAGTGGATAGGATCTGGATAGAGCATCGCAGCCACGCATGCGGGACCATATTCGAATCAATCTCGGATTGAGCCGCATACAATACGGGTACGCCATTTTTCACGGCTCTTTCGGATAGAAAGGGATGAACCCCGATTCGCGTGACCGCGCATTATTCGGATAAGGCCGGATTCAGTTTGTTCAATTTTTTTGTTGGCAAATTCTAATTAAATTTCGAACTGGGCCGCAAACAGTTCGGGTTGGCCATTTTCCACCGCTTTTTCGGATAGAAACGGATGATCTCCGATTCGCGTGACCGGGCATTATTCGAATAAGACCGGATACAGTTTCCTTGGAAAATTTTTGAGCAAATTCGAATAGAATTCCGAATTGGGCCGCAAACAGTACGGGTTGGCCATTTTTCACCGCTTTTTCGGATAGAAACGGATCAGAAATTCCTATCGGACATTTTTTGCAGGGAAGGTCATTTCAGTACGCTATACCAGCACCGAGCAGACATTCCCTCCTTCTGGACGAGTGATACCTTTTTTGCACGCCGAAATGAGGAAATCTCTGTCCAGAAATGGTATAGCCCGCTCAAAAGTGTAAAATTTGGATCATTGATCAATGATGTGAAAATAAATTTATTCGGCAGCCTTCGTCCCGCTAAACTACTAGGCGATTCCCCCTTTCATGTGAGTGTTATAAGAACATTCATTCCGACGAGGCTCGTGCACAATTATACATCTTCGAAAGTGATCATTCAAATAGAATTAATTGAACGTTGGTTACACCGGGTATCCGAATAAGGACCCAAAATTCACTTGATTGAAAATCGATTTGAATAAAGATTCAAATCTAAAGTTATCGATTCACTCAAAGTTCTATCTACGAACTTATTTCGCTTTTGTATTTATTTTATACCTCCAATAAACCTGCAGAGTCTATTTCGTGATCATAAACTCATCGGGTCGTGCAAATTGCCCAACAACCGGATGCTCACCACAGCTATTGTTATCCACTACGTGATAACGGCTGTTTGTCGTGCAATTCCGAACCTCCTGATTGGTCTACGAGCAGTTATCATTGACCATGATAGATTCCAAACTCCCCCGCGCATCCACACACTTTTTGTTAGAAGCTGCTCCATTTTGGTGCCTTCATAACTCGACTGAATCAACGCAAACTAGTTGCCTCTTAACTCTATTTTATATTTTCTTCATCAGTCTACTTGATATAATCGACAAACTTCAACGATGAAAATAGTAATTTTCCTTGCTGCGGTATCCGCTGCGAATATTTTTGTGGGTGTGGAGGGAAAGGACAACATTCCAGCTGAAATTGTAGCTGAGGTCGAAGTAATTAATTCTACAGGATTCCAAGTATCACTCCCGAACAATTTAGGGATTGAGAGTTTCGCGTTTCATGGAAGCAGAGGCACGGCGATTCAAGGTAAAGACATACAAATGATTTAACTGGCCATTGCGCTCGTCACTTTCCGACGAAATTTTTAACGAACGAAATGTCTCTGATCCAGCTGGCGTACGTGGGAGTATCCTAGGAGATGCAAACAGACGAGAAGGCTTGACTTGCAGGTTCCCCTCGGTTGGCCTGCACTCAGGAGAGATAATTTACTTCTGGTTATCGATTCAATTCAAGGAACATTATTATCAGTCAAAACTATACAGCTTCGCTATGAAATTGTGAAATGGGAAATGGGAAATCCTGGGGATTGAGCCTGTGAAAATTTATTATTTTTTCCATTGTAAGTTCAGAAAAATCGTACCTAATACGAATATTATTATCCCCAAGTTACATCGGGCTAGGCTTTTTCCATGAACCAATAAAATATATGCTTGTAAAATGTATACACTGTGATTAGAACCTCAAAACTGCTTCACATATCCTATAATATTTACGATCATATAAAGTTGACGAAGAACAAGCTCCACGTACTCCTGAAACAAAACAGAGAACAGTGGAAGTCCAATTGAATTCTTATCTTGTTCTTGTGTTGAAATGGTGAGTGATGAAACGATTACACAAGGTTCCAGTAGATTTTCTTGGACACTTCTTCGATTTGATTTTTTTCGGTCTGTAAAAAAACTGGATGTTCACGAGATAATGCTAGCCACGATCCAATTTCTGCTGTATGATATGAAATTGAGAAACTTTTCTATGGACTTCGAGAGGCCCCAACGAAATGTAAACAACTGGGTTGTAAAAAGCGTTGACATTGTTGTTTTTCTCCAACCAACTTTGCCAAAAAAAACATCAATAATCAAACCGCAAGATAGGTTCAAGTTCAAGTTAACAAGAATACCGCAGAGATTCGGTGTGAGTTGATGAACGGCGAACAGAAATTTACAAACAAAATATCAAAGCTTGAACAGTTTAAATTTTCAATACAAGCCTGCGAAGATGACATATTACATATGTTGGCGATCGTGACAAAGAAAAAATGAAGCGTGCGACTAGTAATACAAACAGCTGCGAGCGTTCCAAGAAGCGAAAAAACTTACAGCGAACTCAACATGCGTTTTAATTGACATCCGTACTGAAAAGCAAGTTAGGGATAGCCTATAACACCGGAAATAATAATAAAAAGAAAAAACTCAACCTAATTTATTGATTTTTTTTTCACCACACGGGAAAACACTGTTTCGGAGGCCGAAGAGATCACACCGTTCAGTGCAGCCTGAAACCGTTTGGTGTGCGAAATCATAAAAAACATTTTCAACGCCTAAGATTCTTGCCCCACGGGTAAAACCTGTAGAAATGTATACTAGGTATATTCTTTCAATGGTAAAAATCATATTCACTGATAAATACTACGGGTGACTTTATTTGCATTTTTATCGAAAACGAGTAAACATGCAAACGAAATCAAGTGATATTCACAATCAGTGGTATCAACAAGACTGGACAAGATGTCAGTGTCGTAAGCAGCCGCTAGTCATATATTCGGCGCTACCATAGCCTCCCCAGATAAAAAATGGTCGTACTCCGTACTGCGGAAAAGCGTCTGCGACGACTGACGTTTCTCTGATCGGCTTCGAGGCTCTTGTACAGATGCTCCGAATTTCCCGTTGACTCGATAAATCTCGAGGTTCCATGGGACTCATCGAGTGATGAGCGTCCGCGTGTGTAGATATCGCCGCTTCATCCTCAATCGGTGAATCCGCAGTGGCGATAAACCCTCGCAGATGAATTTTATCATCGAAATAGCGGGACAGAGTCGCTCTGCTACACCCGAGTGCACGAGGTTGACAATGAGAGATGCGTGCCAAGGGTCCACTCTTATTTCTGATCTGCGTTGTCGGGAGTAGTGTTCTCTACGTAGCTTTGAGCAACCAAAGACCATCGATACAGACTCTGGTCACAGAGACGCACAAGCAGCTGAGAAGCTTCCAGGTGAGAGACTGGTTATATGATGTTCATTTGTTATTTGTTATTTGTTATTTTATTTATTTTCGATGTACCAGGAGAACTTGAAAGATGTGGAAGAGAAACGGCTCGTCACGGACTCCAAGTACCTGGCTCTGCTCGGTCTTGATATGGAGATCAACACGACCCCGGTTACCCCGAATCAAAACGTGACCATAGTTTCATTGCTGCGACCTGGTAGCGAGCAGCAATTGTATGGTTTCGTTAAGAACGTTAGTCATTTCTTGCCCAGTTACAACATAGTCGTTTACAGCGTCGGATTGAACGACGAGGAACTATTGAACGCTAGAAATATGTGCAACAGCACCAGATGCGGCATTGTTCGGTTCAACCTGAGCCCGTATCCCGCTCACGCGGAGGATGAGAGGCTCCATGTTTACAGGCCTTTAGTCATACAGGTGATAAGGATAATCAGAATTCTAATCTTCATCGTTTTTCCTCACTGCTAAGTTGGGAAAATTATCCATGACAGTATTCATCGTCATCCATTTTTGTTTCATTGTTGTTCAAGTTTACTAATTTTCGTTCAGTTTGATTCATTTTTCAGAGTCTCTGCCTGGAAATCTTGGAATTGTCAGATAAATTTGGATCCTGAATGTAGTAGATTTCCTCTTTCAAGGCATTTTCGTTCGTTTCTTATCACCGTCGACGACGTTTCTGATATTTTTATTCGTCTCTTGTCAGTTTTTAATCATTTTTGTTCGTTTATATGCATCCTTGGTCGGTATTTCTTCGAACTTCGAGTTTGATTTCGTTAAATTTTCTCTATTTTTATCCATCTCAATTTATGTGCTTTCTTCTTTCATTCATTCATTCATTCATTCATTTTCATTTATTTTCATTCATTCTTTCATTTTCATTTATTTATTTTCATTCCTTCATTCGTTCGTTCATTCATTTTCATTCGTTCATTTTCATTCATTCATTTTCATTCATTCATTTTCATTCATTAATTAATTCATTTATTCATTCATTCATTTTCATTCATTCATTTTCATTCATTCATTTATTCATTCATTCATTTATATTCCATCTCTGTTCATTCACATGAATATTGATTCCCTTTTTCTCAATTATTTTTGGATTCGATTTCGTGCAAATTTCATAATCAATTTTCTCTGGTTTTCAGACCGCCTTAAAAGCGCTTGGTAACATATTCTACATGGATTCGAACGTCCGTTTGAATTCCTCGGATATATCGAACCACTTGTTACCAGAATACGGGATCCTCACCTGGCCGACTAAACACGCTACCAGTTCATTGACGCATCCTAAAATGTACGAGTATTTTCACGCCTCGGCTGAGAGCTTCTTCTTTCTGCCATTGGTCAGAGCTTCTTATTTAGTCATCAGAAACACCGAAGGGATAAGAAAAAACGTTATGCTGCCCTGGGTGCAGTGCGCCTTGACCAGGGACTGCATTTGCCCCATCGGTGAGTTTTGACTGTTCCAAAATTTTGTGGAACAAGAAAGTGAGATTGTTTATTAATCGCTTTTATTTTCTCCAGGTGCTCAATCAGCTGGGTGTAGATTCAACAAGAAACCGCAGTACAGGTACTCAGGTTGCCACGCCTACGACACTTCGGCATTGAATATTGTCCTAGGGCGTAATTTCAACTTCGACGATACTCGTTACATTTATCAGAGCGAAAAATCATTCTTCAACAAGTTGGAGCCTGAAGAAATAGTCGAAGAATATTTGGCATTAACGAAACAGAATAATGTTACTGAAAGTAATCCGAAAAACTTCATATCTACAGAACATTAAAGCCTGAAAGAAGTGTAAAGACTTCAAGCCGTTCTGCAGCTCAACTTTACCAGTCAATTAAAATAATACGAAGTGTTGAGATCCATGATTGTTTTTTCCTAAAACTGGACGACGAGAGTAAATTCAGGGATTAATTAAATACATAAATTAATGAAAAACATCGTTTGATTCATCGGTATAAAAAACACTCTGTCATGTTGACATACATTTAAAAAAATAGATTACATAGGCAATCATATTTGTATATAATTGATAATTTTTCCTGATTAATACGCGTTTGGTTATAATAATAGGTATAATATAAATAAATACCTAGGTATTTTAGGCATCAATAAGTACCTAAGCTATAAATATATGTATACTATAGTGGTAACAAATACTATTTATTAATTAACGATAATAAAAGTCAGGGCTTGAAAGAAACCACTTTTCATTTGTCTTTTGCAAACGAAACTGACGAGCGCTGAGTATTGCACAAAGTATTTACAGCCTTGACAAATTCAAGTTCATTTAAAAATCGCTTTCCATCCGCGTTTGTATAACAGAAGTATAAATACTATCTATGATTAAAAATATACATTCTAGCAGTATTAACAATCAGTCGTGGAATCGGTGACAGGATTTAGATACAGTCTTTTAAATCCATAGTTCGTGAACCCTGAAGTCTGACAAGTCGGGTCACTCGCGTTATGCATACCGGCGAGTCGTTCGTCAGCCTGAAAATGAACTATTCGTTAATATGGAATATCGAATTGGACACCAAATCTCGACTAACATTCTCCGATGCAATTACCATTTGAAGCATTGTGCTGATTTCCGTATCGTGAGCGTGGTTCATCATGACCTCGCAGAGGATTTGGATGTACCAGCTTCCAGTGTCCTTGTCGCGGTACGATTTCTGCCCAGGCAAAGTAGAGTGCGCAACCAACATGTCGGAATAATCTCTGTAGGTAATCGGCGTTGAGATGAGTGTTTCTTCCGCAAATATTGATACGTCGGCGGTGAGTCTAGACATGGAAACATTGGACACGCCGATAGCCTTCTGCACATGCTTGCCTCTGAAAATTAATGAACGATTCTTGATTATTGTCAGGAAAGCTATTCAAGGGATAATAATCACCTGCAAGTTTGGAAAATGAATACTTTCGGCTTCTTGCACATATTTTCACAAGCTCGTCCAGTGAAATGGTTCAATATTTCCCTTTCCGTTACGTATTCCTCGTCTACTCCTGAGATTACAGTTTCCGATCGATTTCCTGCCACAAACTCGTTGCCGTGGCTCATAATCACGACAAATATTGAATTCACATTTCGCAAGTCCGGTCGCTGCGAAAACGTCTTAATCGCTTCCAGCATGTCCTGTAAACAGATATTTTTCGTAACATGTGGTGCATGCACATGCCAAACGATGCAGAATATAGAATTGCTATTGTAGTGTATCAAATTCGAGTTGAGAGATTCGGATGAATCTCGCGTTGCGCATAGCTATGAAGTATTCCACGCATAACTGGACAGGCTGTGGCCTATGGTCGGCGAACTTGATGTCCGTCCAGAATCTCGTTCCTCACTATCTTGGAAAGAGTTTCCCACAGTCTTAGATCTCAAATGATTCTTGACTCCCCTTGAGCCGCGATTGCAGGCGTCACCCTCAGGGTCTACTCGATTGACTTGAAAACTTTACTGAACACAGTCCAAGGCGTCATAAAAGTTTTACCACCTCTCTAAATTCTTTGGAGCGACTATTCACTCCACTAGAGTGAAAATCGTGCCAGTGGGACGGGAGGGACTTCGAAGAGTGACTTTTTCACTCTTTGAGTGACTATCTACTCCATAAAAGTGGAAAAGTGACTCGTCGAAGTCCCTCCCGTCCCACTGGCACGATTTTCACTGCAGTGGAGTGAATAGTCGCTCCAAAGAATTTAGAGAGGTGGTAAAACTTTTATGACGCCTTGGACTATGTTCAGTAAAATTTTCAAGTCAATCGAGTAGACCCTGAGGGTGACGCCTGCAATCGCGGCTCAAGGGGAGTCAAGAATCATTTGAGATCTAAGACTGTGGGAAACTCTTTCCAATATAGTGAGGAACGAGATTCTGGACGGACATCAAGTTCGCCGACCATAGGCCAAAGCCTGTCCCGTTACAGGTGGATTACGCCTCATTGTCAGCCTCTGCAGAGTGTCTCGATGAAAACAGCCTCGTTGCTTCTGAAAATTGAAATCAGGTCTGAATCCTGTACTCATACTCCAACTCACCTTGGCAGTTAGATTTTTACGAGGTACAACTTGGAAACCCATTTGTGTGAACAGGTCCTTAAGATTCCTGAAGTCGTGTTCGCTGCCACGTCTCTTCATTTCCTCTATCCAAAACTCAAAGTTGTTAATTAGGAGCACTAAACCGCGTGGTTTACTGGTCATGGCGTAGTTCATTACTTTATCATCCAGTTGCGTTATAGATTTGTTCGATTTTACAACGCGCACTGTCAATGGCTGGGTCGTGGTGCGTAGCCGTTTGTGATAATCGTCTCTTCAAGAAGATAAAAGCATATATTAATCATTCGCATTTCTTATATTCAACAATTTATTTCTTTTTTTTTTCAAGAATTGATTCTCTCACCTGAAAGTAGGCTTATCTTCGACGATCTCGTTCACTGTTACAGGAATATTATTCTCAGGTCCTGCAGCTGCTGTCCTGTTATCGTCGTTATAAACTTCCTCATTATTGTTCTCATGTTTTAAAACATCAGCCAGATCTTCTCGACCCACGTCTTCCAAGCATTTAATAAAATTCTCGAACGCCTCTGGTCCACGAGTTGGCATTTTTAAATAAATCTCGCGTTGAGTTTTGATGCTGTTCAAATCCGCCTGGAAGCGATAGAAAAAACAATCGAAAATCGTTCGAAAAGTAACGCCGCGCGGCAATTGTTTTTTTTTTTCTCCGTTATAAATTATAATTCTTCGTAGATATTCTTTTTTCTCACCTGCCATCGGTGCACGTCGCTATCGTGCGCATAATATACTCGACGTTCCAACAGTTTTGGGAATATAATCGGCCAATTTATTGCCGGTAACAGTTTTTCGCAATTTGCGATAATTCTTCGACGATCTCCGATGTTCATTGCGGCTTCGCGCGACTCGTTAGTTGTGACAGTCTGAACTTGCACCAGGAGAAAAATATTTTTTCTCGTCTTTTACTTTTATTTCCCCGTCTCTTTTTTTTTTGAACGGAGGGAAATATGAACGATTTAAGATTCAAGATTTTCGGAGATGAGTAATCAAATAATTATATTCTAACTGTAAAACTTGTGAATATGATTCTGGACCGATTCCAAAAAAAAACTCTCTTTTTCACCATCGATCGCTATCGACCGAAATCTGCATGATGGCACGTATGTACATAGATTCATCAGTACTTGGAGAAAAAAATCTCAATTCAAAAGAAACGGTCAAAGATCGATCCATCGTTTATATGGTAACCGGTAGATAGCACACGTGATCACGAGTGCCGTCAGCGGTCAGTCACCGCGTTCTCTGTATGTGACTGTTTTTTACGCAACTATTCTCCATTGTATATGCACAGTGTATGTAGTATGTACAATACTACGTCGATAAAAAAGAATTCGTTACGTTTAATTTTATAACTACGATATCAGTCTGCGATACTTGAAACTACGGTGAAATAAAAAAGCGATTCTGGTTGAGGATGGTATAGCAGAATACAGTTATCGATGTAGTATATTAATCAAATCAAACGTAAATGATGCGGCTAATCCAAAGCTAACGATAAGCCCCCACCTATAATATCAGTGCTGATCCCCCCGCTGCCCCCTGGAATAGTTATCCGTAACAAACTCAAGATTACGGTCTTATACACAGGTCATGAAACGAAGGTGGTGGGGGTGGTTCGCTTAATGGCTCAAAAATTAGTTCGAGTTGCGGCCGCAAGGGCTGCGCCACGGATATCAGTGGAGCAATGGGCAGACCATAAACATAACCTCTAAACGTGCTTTAAACCACGGACGTATATTAGAGGACCGGCAACTCCCGGCAATATTGCGCCGTCTTATCGTCCGCTAGTAGGCGCCTTCACCGTTGTAGCGCTGACAGTCACCGAGTCCGTTTTGGGCGGGATAATTCAAACGGGAGTGGCGTGACATGGAGGAAAGAAAAGAAACAGAATGAAATGGGTGTTTTTGTTACGTCGCGGTGTTGGGAAGGGATTCTGTAACTTTTAGCGATATCGTTAACTCCGGTTACCATGGTAAATCAACAAAATATTCTGTTATTAACGTTAGCAACCGGAGTTAACGATATCGCTAAGAGTTGCAGAATCCCGTCCCTGAACTAATACATGAGAACTTCGGAATTTTGGTCTAACTACCGGGTAACGACTCCCTATCGGTACACTCGTACGGGGATACGGGGAGTAGAAGGAAGAGGTGCGAAGTTAAAGTAGATCTAAATCGAAGTCGAAATCTGGGATGTGATATACGTCCAAGATGTCATCGGAAAACGGTGAGATACTTCCGTCGAATCTATCGAACTGTTCCCAATCGAATGGATCCTCACAATCTTCCTTTGTAGCTCGAGCGGGCGTAGCGGGTTGAATGGAGTTGTCGAATTCGAATGGTTTTGAATAAGAGATTGTGTTTTGGTGTTCGGAAAATAAGGAAGGATCGTTTGATGTGGAAGCGTCCCGTTTAGTAGGAACGATGAGTCGAACTGTTCCGTCCGGGGTTGGGGAATAATAAGACTTGGAAGTAGTGACTGAGTGAATGAGGTTGGATCGGGTGACGACTTGTTTAATTATGATTTTTAAGAAAGGGATTCGGGGAAAGCGGGTGATGACTCTGGTATGGGTACGAGGGAGATTTCGGTGATGCCTGGAGTTCAGGTTGGTTCGATAGAACCTGAGAGTCGGATTGAGAGGAATTAAAGGGATGAGGGGAGGTTTCACTGACATGAACTGAGTTAAGAAAATTTAGGATTAAAATCCTTTGAACGAGTTTGGATTTATTTGATGTAAGATAACTACACCAAGAAAGATAATTGTAACGATTTTATGGAGACAAGATTTGAACTCGACCCTTGAATCAATTTTTCTAAGTTCGAAAATGATGTGAAGAAAATTGGTGACGAGGTTCTGGGTTACTGGGTCGAAGTTTGATTTAACACTGAGATATCGGGATTTATAATTCTGGGTTTATATACTCGATCCAAGGGCCGGTTACCATGTCTCATTTCCATTTTTGAAAGATGGATACATTGCATTCGGGTATGGTGCAGTCCGTTTCCGAAGCTGCTTCCGTTTATTCCAGTGATACGTGATCCCATATGGGGGAGTGAGAGGATCTATATTCGGGTATATTCGGTTTTGTGGATAATAGATTCGATGGGTTGTCTTGTCCGTTGTTTGACTCCTGGTTGGTCGTACGTGCCTCATGTCTGTCTGTTCCCGCAGGTGAATAATTTGACACCTCAAACCCTTCACCTGTACGTGATGCATGCGTCTTGTCTCGCGTGGGTCGTAATTTTCGTTAGTCCGGGGTAGCTGTGCGTGTGTGTGTTTTAGTGATGCGCGATACAGTATCGATATCCTGAATATCGATATTTTCCATGCTGAATATCGATATTTTGTATCGATAGTCAAAGACTCGATATTTGCAGGTATCGATCCTGCCTGCATGAATATCGACCACTGATCTCTATATAACAGAGATCAGCTGCCACCGGCACCCAGCGACAACGCCAAGAAATAAAAAGTGTGAAACTGAACCGCAATTTTTTAAAACTTGTCATCGGGGTGTAACGCCCCAATCGTTGTTCACAAAAGACCCCAGGAATTACTCCCTAGAGTTTTAATGTTACTAGTGGCTAGTCCTACAGATCAGTAGTTCAGGGTGCTCAAGTACCGATAAAGTATTGAAATACACTGAATGGGGTTGATTTCTACGTTATCGTCCGTGAATGTTACAGTCTGCGTAGTAGGGCAGTCGGTTGGATTATCGTTCGTAGGACAGGAAGGATTATTAAAGGATTAATTAATATGTGTGTTACCTTGTTCTCGTATGGATGGTCCGCGTTGACGGGGCTGATACAGCGGTTGCGGCTGCTAGGCTCCGGATCTCAGCCAGAGTTTTTTAGAGGGTTTTCTCGAATTAAAGTTACTCGAAGTTGGTTTGAGATTTAAATTGTATTTATTGAATAATAACTTGAACTGGTTACAATAATGAAAACTCGACTCGACGTATATGTGTTTTGCACTGAATTTGAGAATATAATAATACGAGATTTAACTGAGAATAAACTGATGGTAAAGTGAGAATAAAAATGAGAGTATGAGAGATGCTGTTCCTACTTTTACAGGGCTTATATAGGCCCTTTTTAGGTGCTACAAGTGGGAGTAGACGAACGTGATTGGTTGTCATTGACGCGATAATGTCAGCGATGAAAGAAGGGCCTGTCCGAATCCGCAAGGCCTCGTCTTTATTATCGTTTGGCCTACCCTATTCTCGATAGCTACGATCGCGCGGTTGTAAGCCTGCGTTTTTTGGGTCGTCTTAATGTGTAACTCCATATACGTCGTGTTCCTATGTCTTATGTACTAGTCGTATCTTAGATGCATACCTATATTCTGATGATTATTCAATTAATTGAATAATTGAACAATTGTTCAGTATCATTTTAATATAGAATTTTATGTAATTGAATGAATACATATGTGCAGATTCTGAACAGTTGATTAATACTTCATTATATATAGGTTCACTAGTGTATATGGTCAAGTAGATCATTACAATGATTTGATATATAAAGATACGTATATGTATGTATTTATCAAGTATTTCATGTATGTGCGGCTGGGTAGCATATGCATACATGCATCTGTACGTACCATGGTTGATCCTTACTCAATAGTATGTATTAATGCCTAAACAAGGTATACCGCGCGAATACCGCGTTGACATGTTTATGGCTCCGCGCTGGATATTTGAACGTCCCTTTTTATCTTCGGGGAGAGCGGCTACTAGGGCTTATCTATGAGTGTCTTCCACGCGGTTGCAGTACCTGTTATTCAACGCCCGCGCGGTTGCGGTCTTCTGTCGATCAACGCGTAGCCGTATACATGTGGTTCCGTGATTTGATTGTTGCTACATCAATTTATATTGAAGATGTGAAAATCATACTTATAGCTATGCAATGTTCTTTAATTAGGTATCCGTTTGAAGGATATTGCTATTATTTCATACTAGAGTTATAGTAGCAATTGTAATTATGGTTTTCTTTATATATGTATATATATAGTAATATATATATGTATCTATGTGATTACCCATGTATATATTCCATTACCATTATCATAAAGTATTAATATTAAAAAATAAGATTGATCATTATAATCGTGTCCGTTTATCAGCAGAGGTAGGCGGGTTGGTCTCGTATATAGAGCCGGTTTAATCTAAGTTCCTTGTATAGGGGATTTTAGTTAGTCGTTAGAAGACTGGACAAGTTACTAGATTTCAAGTTTCTCATCATGGATTCTCGTAGTTCGTGGTGATATAGTGACTTCTAGTAATTCTTCATGAGGATGAGGTATGTGGTCCGGTCAGATGTTACAGGGAGGTGAAAAACGGAAAATTCATGCAAACCCTAAGCATCGGACTTTGTACTACGTACTACCTGTATTACCTGTACTACATGTAAAAATAAATATATATAATAATAATAAATATATTTCCTTTTCTAACAATTTTTGTATTATTCGTATCGATATTCACGATATCGATATTTCAATACCGATATTTTACCGTATCGATACTCTGAGTAACGATACGTATCGATACGAAATATCGATATATTCGGCCAATATCGACATCACTAGACTGTGTTTGTCTTAAGTTCGTGTAGTCGGGGTTGCCTATGTGGGATCGTTACGGCGCGGCTTAACTATTACTTATTCACCGATTCCTTTACCCGGGTATGGTATTCCTCGGAGGTCGGTTTTCTAGGATACTGTTACTTTTATGTTACCCATTGGGTTACTTATTACCTAGTGTTAGTTTAAAGTCACATAATTCCCGGAAGGGGTCGTTGTGAACGAGATTATATATTGGTTAGTGTTAGATATAAGTGTTAGATATTCTTTAAAGTATGGTTTCAATTCAGGCGGTTAGGTCCGCCAGGAGGGGCGGACGTAACACAGAACAATATTGTTACACAAAATTCTAATTATGTCTTTCGATTTTCGAAAATAAACGAGCGTCATGCCCTTCATTGAGTTTTTCTACGTCACTGATATCAATTTCACATCAATCGAATGTATTTTGGCTGAGAAAATAGCGTTTGAAAATTCCAAGTGTAAATCATATCGAGGTCACGTGACTTTCATTTCACCTTAAGCGCACAGCGACATGATTGGTCCTTTCGTTTACATCCGACCAATCATGTCGCCCTGTGTCTGTTTTTTCCATGGGTCCTATTCACAACGCAAACAAAACAGCACCGTTAGACACACAGCGACGTGATTGGTAGGATCTAAGGTAACGGACCAATGGTATCACAGTGTCACAGCGTGTGGCTCTTGTTGGAAAGCACTATAATCTAATACCATATTCCGCCGCAAGATGGTGTCCCTCCACAATTCAGCGTTGGAGACACGGTTCTCAGTCCATTCCAGATTCCGTGTATCAGCCAAAACCCTCGTCCATTTCCTCAGCGACTGTAGCTTTGGATGGTCAGTTGTCGCGGTGCGTAATAACGTGAGTACACTTTGAACGAAAAAAAATAATAAAATCAACCCCTAAATTCGGTCTTGACGACTGCCCGAATGCTGCAAGCTACCCAACAACCCTTTCGGCAAACGTAACACTCGATTTCACCATCTCAATCGTCGTATTAGCCTCAAACAGGTCCGGCGCCACGTGCGTTGAAAATTCTTTCCACGATGCGGCACGAAGAAACTATTCGATTGAATAGAATTCTACTATTTTATTAGCCCATAATATGATGGAATAAAATAAAATGGTGAACCTCTGATAAAATACAGAAAATTATATTCCTTCGATTTACAGAAATCGTCGCGCATCTGTGGAGAAAATTATTACTCTAGGCGGCCATTTTGATTTACCGAAGCCTCAGTCAATGAAATTTTGAATTTAAATTATTCCTACAGATAATACGTGCCCAAAATGGTGAACGGAAGAATTCCGTCAGTCTTCTCGAAGACTTACGTCACCCCTAGAAGACCCTATGAGAAGGCCCGTCTTGACCAGGAGTTGAAGATCATCGGAGAATACGGTCTCCGTAACAAGCGTGAGGTATGGCGCGTCAAGTACACACTGGCGAAGATCCGTAAAGCTGCTCGTGAGCTGCTGACCCTCGAGGAAAAAGACCCGAAGCGTCTTTTCGAAGGTAATCGCCGACCCCCTAGGCTAAGAAAAATTATTCAAACCCATTGATGATGAATAAAAAGTATTTTTTGACACCTCTTGTCTGAATTTCACGTGCTGAATAAACTACTGTACAAAAACTGACCGATTTTATACGTCAAATTTGTGCCCGATCTAATTTTACAACCGGCATTAATTCATTTTATGATCGATTGCAGGAAACGCGCTGCTCCGTCGTTTGGTCAGGATCGGTGTGTTGGACGAAGGGCGCATGAAGCTCGATTACGTTCTCGGTCTTAAGATCGAAGATTTTCTCGAAAGGCGTCTGCAGACCCAAGTATTCAAGCTGGGATTAGCCAAGTCGATCCATCACGCACGTGTGTTGATCCGTCAGAGACACATTCGGTGGGTTTTTCGGTTTGAACCCGTAATTTAACGATAAGCCTCGATAAAATGTATGGGTAACGAATTTTGGGAGAGACTATCGATAACTAAACGGCGTTTCTTCCTCTAGATACGAAAATCGCTGAGATCTGTTCATCCGGGATTGTCAAATGTTATTCTATTTTCAGTACAGGCCACTTGAATGTTGATTCCGATCGACATTCAACGTCTGAATTAATACAGAGCTGGAGCTACTGGTAAATAACTGGATAAGATAAAAATCGACGCCGAACGTAGTGTTAGCAACGAAATCGATTGTTGTTTACCGTACTGAATTCATAATTCGCACGTATTTACAGAGTTCGCAAGCAGGTGGTGAACATCCCGTCCTTCATCGTCCGTCTTGACTCCCAGAAGCACATCGACTTCTCTCTCAAGTCTCCGTTCGGTGGTGGCCGACCTGGTCGCGTAAAGAGGAAGAACCTCAGGAAGGGAAGCAGCGGTGCTGCCCAAGAGGAAGAAGAAGATTAAACTACACTCGTGTATCTTGAATTCTCTTGAATAAAATGTTTAAATGAACTGAATTCTTCTAATTTCGATTTATGCCCAAAGACTCTACACCCGATACGATATTGAAGAACAGGAGAAGCTGAAAGTAACAAAAATTTTAATCAGAAAAAAAAAGATCAGATAGATTGTATTATCGAATAACACAATGATTATATTTTTATTTAAAATTAAATTTAGTAGGTACATTTATATACATACAAAATTTATGACTATTACAATAAGGAAGTAATATATATATATGTATATACGTTGATATATTACCTTTTCGTGCACATTTATTAATATAATAATATATAAGTGTGTATGCGTGTGTAACTTATCATAAATATATTATATATATGTTTCTGTTCTCACGATACCCATTATTTTTACTTAGATACGTTTTTTTTTTATAATCTAATTTGTATCAATTCAATAATTTTTTTTCTTTTCTTTTTCATGTTTCTTTTATTTGAAAACGAAATGATACCGGAATGTCGCAAGTTTTAT
This sequence comes from Euura lappo, assembly GCA_018257835.1. Lineage (NCBI taxonomy): Eukaryota > Metazoa > Arthropoda > Insecta > Hymenoptera > Tenthredinidae > Euura > Euura lappo. The sequence continues at coordinate 42,051 of JAEUYN010002008.1, forward strand.
TTATTTATTTATTTACTTTTTTTTTTTACCGAAATTTCTGGCAAACGTATGCATGTATAGTGTATAGTTATTATAACTTGGTAAATGAAGAAGAAAAAAAATCAACAATTTCATTTCTTCCTTTTTTCATATGTATAATATATAATATTTATATTTATCAATCTGATTATACGACACTATCAAAACGTCAATTACAGCAACTGAACCAAAAAATTTGTAGGCCTCGGTAAATTTTTTTTGTTTTTTTCTCATATATATTCTTCCCCCCCTTCTTAAAAACATTTACTACAATATAGTACAACTTTTTCTTAACGCGATAATCATTACATAGAGCCTGAAAAGAATTTCTTCTCAATTAATTTTCTTGTTAATCGGTTTTAAATTATAAATAATTAAATACCATTTATTTACTAAACTTAAATACTAATATGTATACTATCGTTATGATATAGAACAGTTTACATCTAGTCGAAATTACATATTATAAGTGCTTATAATTTAGAAACTCAAATCAAACTTATTCGACATTCTTACATATATATATTTTTTTTTACGTACAATTATTATACACACATAGAATAGGCTGGGCTCACACTTACAATATACAACGAGTAATTTTTAATCATTATTTATTCCCCTTTTTCAATCTCCTTTCCTTTTAATCAGTAATTTTTTGGGCAACATGTAACAGACACTTGAGATTCGAGTGATAAAATTAGAACATTATCTATTATATTATCTTTTTGTTCTTTTCTTTCATATATAATATAATATTATATACATATATGTATGTACTGTATAATATATCGTGTATATATATTTTCTTTTTTCTTAAATTCGTCTTAATAATTACAAATTTTCATATACATATATATTTTGTTTCCATATATATATATATATTTTTTTTTCTTCGTAAAATGCACGACACAAAAATAAATGCTTGTATGTATTTTGTTTTCTTTCCTTTCTTTTTCCTTATTATATTTTATATCTTTCATTCATAATCATACTTTTATACCCTCAATTAACTTTATTATAGTTTTCATTAACATTTTTACAAAATATCACAAAAATCGCACCAGCCTTTGTTTCGCAGCAGAAAACCAACAGAAAAAGAAATGAGCTATAGAATCATACTTTAAGAGAGAAAAAAAAAAATCGTTCTTTTTTCTCCTCGTTTATTATTATTGTATTATGCCTGTTGCGCAACAACTATTTCTCTAAACTCTACACATAATACATCAAATAATTCAATACCGTAAAAACTTTAGCGTTACGTGTTGGTTGGTTGTTTTTTTTTTTCGTTTTTTTCTTCCTTTTTTTTTAAATAAAATCCGGTTAGATAAAAAATTTCTGCTATCCAAAAGCGTCAGTGACCAGCACAACGCGTTAAAAACAAAATGAAAAAGTCCCAGCAACGATTTTGCACGTGAAGGACAATCAATAATCTCTAACGCTAATGTCTTTTATAAATTCATTATATTATATTATGTATAATATGCGATCGTGTTTCTCGTTTATATTATTTACGGGCAATTTTTTTTTTAATATTTGAATAATTTATATGTCATATATAAACATCAAAAAGACTGGGTTTCTTTTTTTTATTCTATATGGTTTGTTTTTTTATACATATTTTCCATACGTAGATGTATACAGTTCAATAAAATGATGTGATTATGTGCAATTAACGTCCGGTGTAGGAATTGTATTCGTTTTTACACCTATCAGAATTTCGATTGGTCCTTGACATTTTTTTTAAGGATAGAAAATTATACAGTATGTATGTATTTCATTTCATCATTTTTTGTTTACTTTTCTTGTTTTTCTTTTAAATTTCTTTTATTTTTCGTTGTCTGCTAACAAGACACTTGAGTATAATTAAAAAGTTACTTCCTTTTTTCTTCTTGCTCCATCAATATCAACAATTGAAAATTTTCTATTGTTTAAAAAAATAAAGTAGCATTCAATATTTGGAGCCTAAATAAATTTTTTGATCAGCTTCCCATTCGATAGACAAATAATGATAGTATAATATTGAATACATCTGAGTGTTTTGCCTAAAATAAAACTAAGAGAATTTTGTACCACGACGTTGTTACCAATATGTACAATAATTTCATGTGTTTTGTTTTTGTTTTTGTTTTTCATAAAGTCTCTAAAGCCTGTTAAAAGCGTATAGATAAAGAGAAGCTTTATATAAACTAAGTTCATGATATAAAATATTGTCAATGATGCAGAAAATAATGAACTAAAAACACTTTCATCGATAAAATGTTCTTCCATCTAGTAGGACCTTGAGTTGTTCTTTTTTCCTTTCCTTGATTCTTTCATACATGTACACATAGGCATGTATATATATATATATAGGGTATACATCTGCGTCTAGCGCAGTAAATCTCATATTAGCAGAAAATAGTATTATACACATCTCAACAACATAACAATTATTTATTTATTTATTTATTTATTTATTTTATTGTATTATAGCTAGAGACTATCTAACACCGTGCGTTTGAACAAATAGTAGCTCTGCCACTTTTTTTATTCTTATTATTCTCATTTTACCTAACTATCAATCAATATTATAGACAAGCTGATAAACATTTGGCTTGTCTTCGTCGACGATCACGTCGTACTTATTTTTTCATCATCCTTTGCGCATTCACTTCGATCCCAGAGTTTAAATCTTTCGATATTTCGATACATTCAAACTTACAGATTGATAAAACAGCCAAAATTATTCTTCGATAATTCTTAAGACACTTTAAGTCTGAAACAACGACCCGTCGTTGGTAACAGGATTCGAATTAAACATTCCAACTCCTGCACATTAGTCAGAAAAAGAAACTTAAGAATCTCAATTCGTTCGGTAACGTTTAAGTCACCGATAAAATTCATTCACTTGGCTTCATCCTGCTCCATAGGTTCTTCAGAGACCTCGCGGGAATGTTCAGGTGTAGTCCTGTACAATTAGAAAAGTAACAAATCAGGGTCATCGCCAATCGTCCAACGAATTACAGTATACGATCATTATACCTACGTGAGATTTGTAGGCTGCTGCATAGAGAGAGAGGCCATAGCGGAAACTGTGTCTGTCTCGTCTCGTTCCTTCTGACTCGACTCTATCACGCTCATGCCCACCGTGTGCGCAGCTAATTTGACACACGGCCAATGCGACATCTGCAAGATCGGAAAATAAATAAATTATATTGTATTATTTGATCGATAGAAAGAACGATATATTCAAAATGGACACGAAATAGTAAACATAAACCTAAACAATTACCTGAATGGCAATAGTTTTTTGTAGAGTGTCTATAGCGTTTTGGCACGGTGTTCTTGTGAGCTCTTCTTCTCTCAACGGTGTAGGTTCGTCTCCTAGTAGCGCCCTCACGCATTCCTGCGCAGAGTCGCATATAGCGGCAAGATCGTATCCACCTTCCAAAGCAAGGACGACTTTTCCATCGGCTAGAGTCAGCAGCTGTTGAGTCATCTTTCCAAAACATGCCGGACTGACTTTGTAGCCCCCTAGAGGAGCTGCGTGACCTGACGCGGCGTCAAATCCCGCGGAGACAATTACTATATCCGGGTCAAACTCCGTCGCAATAGGCATAACTACGGTGCGAAACGCGGCCAGGTACTCGGCATCCCCCATCGGCGGGTTTAAACCACCTGACCAGGCGACGTTCACGTTGTAACCGAGCCCTTCGCCCACCCCACATTCGGTAGGTCCTCCGGTTCCTGGGAAAAAATTACCCTCGTCGTGTCTGTGGATTGAGAGGTACAGGACTCGAGGGTCGTCGTAGAACATTTGCTGGGTTCCATTGCCGTGGTGAACGTCCTGATGTGATTAATATCGAGATCAGATAAATATATTCGAAGCAGTTTAAGAGTTTTCAAACAAGTATTAGATTCTCACCCAATCTAAGATCAATATCTTCCGAGTATCGAGTTTTTGCTGTAATAATCTCGTAGCAATGGCTACAGAATTGAAGAAGCAGAATCCCATTGCTTGATTAGTTTCCGCGTGATGACCCGGCGGTCTGACAACTGCGAATCCGTTTTTAATATCACCCATAGCAGTTTTGAATGCCAAATCGACCACACATCCGACTGCCATTCGCGCCGCAGGCGCAGTGTGCAGCTCGTTCCACGTCGTGTCCGAGTCGACGCCGACCCCTCCGCAGGGAAGTCGGACGAAACTTTTTATTGGCAATTGAGAGAGCTTTGACATATCCAGTTTCTGTCTGTTCAGCGGATTCGTACCTGCGATGATGAGAAAAGAAGGTTTGAATATTATATTCGAGTGACTTGATGATTGAAAGAATCAATGTTTTTGTTTAAACCAACCGAATAACAAGGCGTGAGCTTCGCTGTGGCAGGTTTGTATCTCCTCGAGAGTCGCCTTTCTTGATCTGACTCTATCGCAGCGTTGTAATAGAGCTGTTTCGGATAATCTGGCCCAAACGCTTTGCAGTCTCCCCCCGTGTTCAGGATGACCCCTGACAGTCTCTCCGCAAACACAGGCGTGTTTCAGCATCAATGGATCGTAGGCAAGGCCGGTTGTGGGACGTTGCGGCGATCCCCGAGCAAAAACGTCTCCCCCAGCACCCTGAGGCCCTTCACGCAACCCAATTTTTTTTTTCACGTTATTAATCGATATCATCATCTGACTCCTTGTATGTGTGAAATACACTTCTTCCATCTAGATCTATTCACCATGCAAATTCTTAATCGTTACGTTGACGCGGCGATGGAAAAAAAAAACAGCCAATATACATACCCAAATGTACCAAAGGACTCGACAATGCTCTGGACAGAGGTCTCGCCGAGTGCGAAGATCGACCACCCGCGTAAGCGGGAGATTCGTTGACTTGAAGAGTGTGACGCATCATCAGGTCCCTCTGCTGTTGTAGGAACTGTTCCCTTTCCCTCTGTTGTTTGGATATTTCGCTCTCCCCAGACAAGTCCTTCTTACCGGTCAAATCTATCACTTCGGATTCCTCGCTCTCGGGTGCTTCGTCCAGTTGATTAGCCTGACCCCTTGACCCGACTCTTGTGAGAACCGTTTGGCGGATTTGTTGCTTTAAATAAATGTGAGCTTGTTGTTGGTCATGGAGTTGTTTCTCCGCGAGGTAATCTTCGTAGTGAGTAGGCGGCGCTATGATACCGCCCTGAAGCATCGGATGGCCGAGGGGCAGAGGCGCAGACTGGGTTCTACCTGTTTGCGAATGAGACTCGACGTCAGTAGGCGCATCTATGATCGGGGTATACCGTGTCTCGGGAAAAATCACTCGCCAAATTTGAATCGGAGAAAATGTGAGATCGTTTTTTCTCCAATCGTGGCGAGGGTGTTGTTTTTACTAAGACAGGGTAAGCGTGGTGGAATGTAACAAATAAGGGGAAAACATACTACCTAAAGGCCGGTGACCAGCCTTATGAAGTCTCGCGTGTGCAACTTGAGTATCCGTTATCGGTGCTCCGTGGTAAACCTGATGCGAAGGTCTGTTTTGTTCCAAATTTTGCATCTGTTTATGAATATAGGTGTGCTCTCCGTCTATTACCGTTAACGATGGATAGAATGGCAAGGTACCAGGCAGCATTTGACCGGTCAACGGCATACCGAGTCGAGCCGTAAAAGCGGCTCTAACTTCGGCTTCGGAAACTGGCGCCAGTTTTGTTGCGCTCTTGAATTTGAAAAATCGCACAAAATAGTTTATATTCAATTGTTCCATATGTGATCCGGAGCGATCTAATCTCTTCTGTTGTGGATATCGTCGTTACGACGCTATAACTCACCGCTGAACTGGATGGAACGTGAGGTCTACCCAATGATATGTTGGGCATGGACGGCGAACTGAATAAGGAGAGGTCGGACAAACTTCCCTGTTGACTACCGCTCGTCAACGGTCCTCCGTAAGCTGTGTTTTCACCCTCCTTAAGAGATTGAAAATTTTTATTACAAGAAAGATAGACATTGATGTTGTAAATACGAATTAGGTGATATTGAGGCGTCCTCACCTCTTGTATCGGAGTATTGCTCCCGGCGGTAGGACTTGCTTGCGAGTTGTTTACCGTCGGAGGTGAGTTAGGCCCAGATTCAGGATTGCTACCCGAATCTAAAAGAGATGAAAAAGAAGAAGAAAAAAAAAATCGTTACAATTTAGTGTTTTGTGAGAAAAATTTTCTTATCAAATGTCTCGAGTATTTGAAAATTATTCATTTAGCTTGAAACGAAAACGATTTATCTCTCTTTATTTTTAATATTAATCTTTATCAAATCATTGAAGTATGTATTTATCTGTTATTTAATTATTTACAATAATTATTGTAAAAATATGAGAGAAACCTTTGCTTTTTTTTTTTTCTGTTGAGCAAATAAAAATTATGAAAATATAAAATGGATAATATTATTATGTATCATACGTACTAAGTATGGATAAAAATATGTTGAATAGTATATGTATATAAGTTGTAATTTGACAACTCTAAATAATCATGTATATATATATTCTTTTCATGCGGTTACTAGACACTGGCAAAATCATGGCAACATTCAATTAATCGAAAACGTATGCAACAAAATTATTAAATACAGTAAATCAAATATTGTGAGTCATATATTATGGTCGTATCGATAATATTAAATGATCGGACGTCGTCGTTGAGTAGGTATAAACTTTGAGAAATCATATACCTACAGATTATATTTCCACCTGATAGTGTGAATACCTAATCTTATATACTTATCAGTGTTGAAACGTAACGATTTCCTTAAAAGATAACGATAATATCGTCAGGAGTAAAAATAGACGATATAAAGATCTTTAACAGCCGCAGCGAGTGTCGTCGGATCGATTCGGATTCCACGACGGAGTTAATTTATTGCTATTTTACAATACTGTGTATCGAATCGTATCAACGAAACAAGCTATAGGTCTGATTAAACGTAAAGGTAACTATTGCGCAATGCTTGATTTAGAAGCGTAGAATAATTAACAAAAATATTATGAATTGAATAACGTGAGTGAATAATACCTGTGTACGTTCAAAGGTGCAAACAAACAGTTTACAACGACCGTACAGACAGACGGTCGTTGAGCAAATTCTGAATAAATATAACGCTAATGAAGAATGTTAACATCGATGAAACCGACTGCGGAGTCTCTACTCAATTTGTAACTAATAAATCCTCAAACTGTAAAAATACATGAACATGAATTATTCATGATATTACTGTCTTTCACCTGACCGGATATTAACTGATAGTGTTTCTTTTTTTTTTTTTCTTTTTTTTTGTTTTCTTATTAAGACATACTTGCTAGAAGTGATTTCCGCTTGAGATGCGAGAGTAGTCGATCCTTGCGCCTCGCCATCAGGGGTGAATTTCGCGTCGCAGCCATGTTCCTCTCCATGACACGTTGTTTAAGTCGCACCTTGAGCAGGTTTGGCTCCGAGGCTGGCGAAGGCCAAGCCAATCAGCCAGGGTTAGTCATCATACCGTAACGATTTTTTTTTACATACATGAACATACTACAAGCTATATCGCAACACCAACAATCACTCAATGATTAAACAAAATATATATAATAAATAAATAACAAAATCAATTATTTTCACCAAAAATTTGAAAAATATATTGAAAAAAATAAATAAATTAAACAACTTCTAGAAGCATGGGATTATTATGTTCATTTCTTTTTGACATCATTCACGTCATAGCCATGTCCATGTAATGATTATTGAAGTCAGTTTTTTTTTTTTTTTAAATTCTACTTTCAGTCTATGATGTATGTATTATGATGTAACACTGAACATGGCTGTGAATAAACGACAGAAAACTATACAGGGTGAATTCCTAACGACTGAACAATCTGAAGTTGGCTGAAATCGAGAAACAAGCTTTAAATTGGACAGTTTAAACTGGAAAGCTCATTTCTCAGTTCCAACCAACTTCATACTGTTCAGTCATCAAGGAATTCACCCTGTATAGCATATTGGAGCATGAAAATGAAAAAATTTCAATCACAGGCACAGTCAAAAATCTTTGCAAATTAATTATATCTATATTATTATTACTATCAATTTTCATTATTGTCCAAAAAGGGGGCGGCAAAATTAGACAAAAAAACGAACTCTAGGCTGTGTTTACAGTGACTTGTATTGCCATAACTTATTGCTTTTCGTTCAACTTGTTCAATTTTTTTTATTTTTTTTTTTTTATTGATAATATCTGGACACATGATCATAAGTTTTGACAATACAAATTCATGCTTTAGTTAAAGCACTCTACCATACAAAAAAAAATATATAAAAAAAATATAAAAAAAACCACACAGAATCCAAAAAAAGGTAAAAAATAGTGATAACAAAATATTGTTGAATATTAAATCTACCCTACCTGTTTTTCTCAACGGGAAATCATCGCCAAATTTCTCTTGTAACATTTGCGGCATTCTGTAAGGATGGGAGGCGTTTGTCGTACTCGTAGATTCCGACTGTGGCTGCAACCTTTAAATATGAACAACAAAAAAGAACAATTGTTTTTTTTTTTTTTACTAACTTCTTCAAAATATCAACAAATTTATATCGTTCAATGATAATGATGAATAAATTTTTTTTTTCTTTTTCAAGTTGAAAGTCATGAAAGATGTTTTTATTTTTTTATTTTTGCGACGAATGTCAAGCGCGAATGTACCTGCAGGATTTTTTGTTCAATGTAATTTATGGCTTGCCACCAGTCCTGAGGTAACGAGGTGTCGTTCGAAAACCGTGTGACATTTTTTACGAGTCTTGTCTCTCGTCGAGACTGTCGATAAAGTGAAGGAAAAACACGCACCTGAAGCTCAATGCTTAGGTAAAGCCTGGACATGAACATGACACTGCATCTAATGATGTTGAAAATCTTTTGATCAGCTTATTGTTAGCTAAAGAAAGAACGACGCGTTTGAAGATTCGATGATGATGAGCTTCGCCGACCTACCTAATCTCCCTGTCTTTTTCTTTGATATTTTTGCACGGATATAAGTGAAAGAGAAAAGAAACAAACTTGTTGTTCTTGGTTTATTTTTTCTTTGAAAAATCGTCAAAAGATTGTAAACTGAAAGGATAGGGTATAAAAAAAGCATCGAGTGTTTGAAAAAAAAAAACAAAAAAAAAACGCGAAGACGGAGCTGATTTTTTATTTTCATTTTTTTTCGTCTTCTTTCTTTAATTATTTCTGAGTTCTATTTTTGAATCATTCAATGCTCGCACACGGGCAGTCTGCCAACCGTTAACCACTTTTATGGGGGTTCCGGATGAAGGACTCTACGTGAAAACTGATGAAAATAATGACTATGAATAAAAAATGACCGGGAATTCGCCGTAATTATTCCTTGGCTTGCGATCTTTGCTTCAAGGCTCAATATTATTCAATATATCCCATCTAGAAATTGACTTCTATATGAGAAAAACTGTCCAGGGCCTTGATAAAAAATTTTAATAATTAATTACCGCATCATGAATTTAAATTAATAGTAGAGCCATGGATAGCTTTTCCCCATGTAGCAGTTGAAGATACTTTGGACGTGGTTTTAATCAACAAACGAAAGTAAAAAAAAAAAAAAGTTTAGAATATTTGTTCGTAAATTTTCTAAATAATTTTATATAGGTTGGTGAGAATTTTTAATCACAATTTAAATATATTCAGCTATAATGAAAATGATTTTTACGATTTTTCATATCACCCACGTGATGCTAAAAAAAATTAGTAACGCCACGCGGCAAAAACTGGAACTATTCAAAAGAGTCCTCTTTCAAGCTCATTGTCACTACGCCAATATTCTGAATAATTGACTGTGACAGTGCTTCTAAATATGACTTCCGGTTTGTCTTTAGTATGTTGGACAGTTTCCTTTCTTTTTTTTCTTATCACGAGCAGTGGGATCTCGTCCGAAAATATGTTCAATTTCAGATCTCAGATGATTTGAGATTTACCCGGTGAATCATCACACGTCCATAATCATCATTTGGGCTCTCATAAGCAAAAAAAAAAAATGTAAATTGGTTTTATTCTGAGCTTCTGTCACTGCAGTCATTTTTCTGTCGTTGATTACATTCTCTCTCTCTCTCTCAAAAAAAAAAAAAAGTTGGCTAGAACCGAGAAACGAGCTTTCAGACAGTTGGACTGGCTCAAAACTGTCTGAAAGCTCTTTTCTCTTCAGACTGTGTCATCGGAAGGAATTCACCCTGTATAATTCGAACCATTACATATATTGCGAGTGGGTAGATTTAGAATGTCAGACTGTAGGAATGGCCGTTACACCAAAAATAATCCATTATCAAGAAATAATCTAACATGATTCGACGTAATCGGCGAAAAATATTGATACATCGCAATTTCGAGTGTAAATCTCATACAAATATGGAAATTCAGCCGCATTTAGGGATTATAAATTCATTAAATATTGATTTTTTTTTACCCCGTCACTGAGAAATTACTAGAAATCTGTATTGCATTCGGTCAAAAAATTTACATTCATATAGTGAAATTTGGGTCAGAAGTATGAGGAACAAGCGTCACGAGTGAGGTGACAAAAAAACCGACTTCAAAACCAAACTACTTAACCGATTTCGATGAAATTTATGTGGGGCCAATCTGAAAGTATACTCTTTCGAATAAAAAAAGAATTTTCCAAATCGGTTGATAAATGACGGAGTTATGAGGTAACAAACATAAAAAAAAAAAACGAATTGAGAACCTATTCCTTTTTTGAAGTCGGTTAAAAAGTGAAAAATTGTCTCATTCAATAGTCAAATCGGTTATAAGAAAAAATAATTAATGCTTCAATGATTCGATTATTTCTTAACCGACTTCAAAAAAAGGCGGAGGTTCTCAATTCGGTTGTAATTTTTATTTTTTTATTTTTCTTTATGTCTGTTGCCTCAAAACTCTGAGATTTATGAACCGATTTGGGAAATTCTTTTTTTATTTGAAAGGATATACTTTCAGGTTGGTCCCATAGAAATTTCATCAAAATCGGTCGAGTATTTTGGTTTTTCAAGTCGTTTTTTTAACGTTTCTACTGTCAGAGCGCAGTAGTTTGAATTCGGCCGCTAGGTGTCGCATCGGCCATCTAGAATTCGAAAATGGCGATTCGACATTCCTGACATAACGTAAAAGAGAATTTCCCAACGATCGGAATAGCATTAAGCTTCTTCGCTTTCAGCGTTACTGTACTATAGTCAGTCGGAGAATGACACATGACATGAGGCAAAACAAGCGATGGCGTAAAGTTAATGGATCAGGACCGTCGATTTTTGAGCAGGAAATAAAAGTTTCAAAATTCAGATATTCTTGTATATCCAGTCTCATACGCGGCGATGAAACACCTGCATAGAAGCTCGCTACACTCCAAATTGCGTACGCGGTAATGTGCAGGCTGACAGTGTCCGTCCTCCCCATTTTTCCCATCCATAATTATCTATTGTTATTTAATTATCAACGAAATAAGTTATCAAACATGCGGAGAAAGGAATTTATCCGAGACAAGGAAGTCCGAAAATTCGAGAAATGGTCGGGGAAAAGTCGAGGAATTCTTAAGATGATACAAAGCAAGACGGGATAAAAGAACCCCAGCGATTTTTTTTACTTCCTCGCGCGGAAATCTTGATCAGTAGAAATAGTAGAAAGACTTGTACATAAAGTATGAATAAAAAAAGTATATCGAAAAATCGTTTTCTTTTAAATGACCAGGATTTTAAAATTTCATTCCTCTTTGTATGGGAAATTTGAGGAAATTTTCAACAATGCAGGAAAAGATTATAATTTGGTCAGGAAAAGTGAGGTATTTTTTTTCAACTCTTTACACTGACCACCATGTTTGATATATTTTTTTGTCTCTGCAGAAAGAATGATAGAAAAATAAAAAATGTGCATCGCATTGTTCAACTCACCAGCTTCTGTATCCGGGTGTGCCTGGAACGGCGCCATTGGCAGCGGCCGCAGCTTCTCTTTGTTTCTTGTTCACAAGGAAACTCTATAATCGTAAAAATGAAAACTGCACTTAGGAATGTGGCTGTGGACTCTATAACTATAACGAACGAATCTAACGAAACTTGTGAAAACTAGTAATACTATACAGTCGCAGATCATATGCCTGTCCAGCTATCTATGTGGAATAATTTTGTTCCGGGATTCTAAATCACATTCCTAAAGCAAATTGTCCCGCTGAATCCGAATCAGAAAACAAAAATATTCTATCACGTCACGTTTACGAGAAAATCGTATTTTCACATCAAGATATGGACTAATTTCGGCCATTTTCAACGGCTTTCAATTTTTCTCCATAGTCTTTATGTATACAGTGTCATAATATTCAGCTAGATATTTCATTTGTAACGAGATAATAACAGAAATCTATTAATATCGCTATTTTCGGAGTATACGAAACGAAATTGACGGTATTTGAGGTAATTTCGAAGCCAATTGGAGGTTAGGTCGACGTCTAACTTCATCTAACTAGTCAGCGTGACGATGTACGTGGAAAATTCGTTGAATTACGTTCAAAACAACAAATAAAATTTGAATCTTGCATCAATTAGTTTCTCTACAAGATCGTAAATGCTAATTAATCAGACATCCTCGTATCTCCGCCATTTTGTGTCTAACTTGAAAACAGCGAATCAGAATTGAAAATCCTGACGGGCAATTGTCAGACCATTAAACTCTTACTCGACTATAAGTCTAGTCTTATGTTATTCAATGAACGTACCTGCAGCCGCTGTTTGACCTCGGTGGACGCAATAGCGCTGTGATCGTGTTTGTCCTTTTTTCTTAGGGCTTCGAGCCTCTCCTTTTCCCTCCTCTCTCGTTGTTCTTCGAGTTGTTTTTGCTGTTCCCATAGCTTGAAGAACAAAAAAAATCACAAAGAATAAATAAATAATATAGAAAAGATGATGATCATGATCGAAAACATATATTTCCACGTGTAATAGTGACACATAGTGACACTGTATAAAAATTTCTATGTGTGTGTGCGTGTGTAGAATGATAATTGTAAATCGTGTTATCGAAGTATCATTAAATAAATCGTAATGATGTCATCGGTATAACTATAATTAGCACTTCTCTATACCATTTCGAACGAGCACACACAGCTGTTTGACCGGTAATTTTCCACAACTGGTTATATTATACTCTATGTATATAGTTGGTTGTGTACATATCTATATACATGTATATTTTACCATACAGATATAAAATGGAGAAGAAAGATACACACGTGTTAACTCTAGACTCGAGGGGATCACCACCGCGACAACCTGCACATGTTGTTTTTACGAGATTGTCTGCATTAGACGACGTTATATATGTATATATAAAATATATTGTACATTAAATACTCATTAATTATCATTACCTACAGTTTAGAATTGATTTAAAAATAAATTCTCGTGTCTCTTGTCCTATGTCTTATCAATAATACTCGAAAATATTGTATTTATGATTTACTATATAGAAGTGCAAGCACACAAGCCGAGTAACATACGTAATAAATATATTTGGCAAATATCTACGCAAGAGAAATTAGAATTGCAAATTTAACGAACCTCAGATGTGGCACCGTTACGATTTCTAATTGACTGCAAAAAAAAAAAGAAAAGAAAAAAAAGAATCAACATTCACAGTTTCGTTATTTTTTCTATTATATATATATGTACGTACTTGATTAATATTCACGCCCAATACGATGTAGGTATATGTGCAGTGAAGAAAAATAGTGTCTATACACGAATCACTGTTATACGAATATATACGAATATATATTATAATAGTGTGTAAAAGACATTGTCAATCGTAAATCGCACAATTGCCTCGTCGTTTCGCCTGAAGGCAAACTCTATAAACTGTAAAGAGTCAACGGCCCTCTCATAAGCCCCTCTTCTATAAATACGGTGAAAGTTTATACTCGGCACAGCCTGCGGTTATGGTCGGTTCTCGCGAATAACGAATTATATACAAATTTGCGAAAAAAAAAAAAATTATTCCTACCTCACATGCATTAAAAACTAGTGTTTTTTGCCCTCCTTAACGGGATGAAAGTCACCGGTTTTGTTGACCGGGGTAAAAAAAAAACTTGCCAGTGGGAAAAAAAAACTCGTAACCATATAGAAAGTGCTGCCCCTAGCGGAGAATAATTTGCTATAAAAAAAAAAAAAAATCTTGCATTATTCGCATGTATGTAAAAAAAAATCCTATATGTATATGAAATATAGTATTTTTTGTTGTTTTTTGAACGTCTTGTTCGAATACTCGGAAGAATTTCAACGTTCACAGCTGAGAGATGCGTGGCGAACGGTACGTCGTTGTAAGCAGTGTCATCACGATACGGAGCGAGTTAAAATAATAATTATTACTTAGCGGGAGAGAAGAGAGTGGGAATAGGCTGGGTTATTATTAGCTTCCGATGTTTTTCGCCGCATTCGCGCGTTCTATACACAAACGATGAAAATACATTCGAATGTTGATGCTAAGGAAAATCCTGCTGTTTTTTTTTTTTTTTCCAATCTTTCTTTTTCCCGATTTTGATTGTGGGAAGAATTATTCATTTTGTTGTGAGGACCGTAAGTAATCGACTCCCTTCTTCAGTGGGATCAACACGTGTCTTTATAAACTTCAGGGATAACCGGCAATTCGACCAAATAGCAGTAGGAAAAAAAAAAAAAAAACGATGGGGAGATAAGATCGACGTATAAAGTTAGGTTTGATCGATTTCGAGAATAAATTTAAGGATTTACAACAGTGTATCTCATAATTCTACAATAAATCGTATTCTTTTTTTTCTATACATGGCATTTACTTACTTATCTACAAAATTGATCGTTTCTTGTGGTCTGATTTTCGAACGGGTTGAAATTGTAAGGAATAAATAAATTTCTTCCTGCGAATTGAGAAGTTGGATGAAATATGAAAAAAATCGCGACGCTTGAGTCGGGGTTGACCCTCGTTATCCGTGTTTTAGGTCAGGCATCACTTTCAGACCGTTGTGATCTTCTGGGATTCGATCAATCTCCGAAATTCGAAGGAACGAATCGATTCCTCGATGAGAATTTCGACCCATTTGAAGGATACGTGGGGTTTCCGACCGCATCGCGCGTCATTTGACTCGACATTTTTTTTCAAAATCGTTTCCCAGACGAAGAATACATCCACCGATTCTTTTGGAACGAAACACATACATTCTCAGTTCAAAAATATAATTTTTGAGACCAAGAGAATCGCGGACGATTCCGTCCTCCTTCGACTCTGTGATAGAAGCAATTTTTAAAATCGTCGTCCGACGTGTGAATACGGCTCGAGTAGCGTATTATCGATAATAATGCACGCAGAGGGGTCATGGAAACGGGATTAATCATGATCTCGTGGAAATTGAGACGAATAATACGATGTCGAGTGTGAAATCTGATGAATCAGTATTTTATCACGATACTCGACGTAATTGTGCGGTCTTCGTTACCCCCTGTGCCCGATATCACTGATCATACCACCTGAGCCATATTGACACGTACTGAATACCAATTTTGGAATATTGATACTAGGTAAAGTCATAGAAGGAGTGATTCGTCCGCGATCGTCTACGTCCCAAAAATAACGTTTT
Source organism: Euura lappo (assembly GCA_018257835.1). Classification (NCBI taxonomy): domain Eukaryota; kingdom Metazoa; phylum Arthropoda; class Insecta; order Hymenoptera; family Tenthredinidae; genus Euura; species Euura lappo. The sequence continues at coordinate 57,695 of JAEUYN010002008.1, forward strand.
TGGATACAGAATTCCTGTGGTTTGTTTCAAAATAATCAGAGGATGTATTCTCGTCGAACTTTGTAGTATCGACAACCACATAACCGTCGGTAAATACACATCTCATATAATTATTATAATTAGGGAATTCTACAAGACCTTAGAGATAATTAGGGAAATTTATATACATAGCGAGATAGAGAGAGACAGTGAGCAGCAAGAATTCCCTTGACGTCAACGTGGCTTCCGGTCACGTGATCGGGTCTCACGTGCCTGCAGTATAGCATCTGGGATTGACACCTGGCTAATTAATATATTTAGAAGTAAAGAGGTATCAGACAATTATTATTGATGCACGTTTTCGGTGAACCTGAGCGTACCTAATTCGGTCAAACTGCGAATAATAGTTGTTTGAAATTCTGTCAATTGAAAACACAAGTGAACATTTTCAATAGCACACGAATTTGTCCGATTCAAATTTCTTTTCTCATCGATAATTTTTTTTTTTTTTTTTTCTTAATCCTCCATCAGTGTCTCTGCGGGGCTACTAACTCTATAAATAAACTACTTGTAAACTTTGAGTCGGAGTAAAAGCATATATACCCTACCCGTTGACCGCGATTCAGACTTCCGGTGGTTCAAAGACTACGTGACTTGAATATATCATTCGTTCAAATTTTATCTTTGTGTTTTAGAGGCGCGAGGCACACGCTTCAAACTAATTTTTAAATAAAATTTTTTTTTCATTATCAATGATAGCCATATCTTTAATTAAATTTACAAAATCTTTAATTAAAGAAACAAAATTCATATTTTTATTGCTGTCATTGTTTTTTTTATTCATTTGAAAATGAATTTTGTTGAATTTTGTAATTTTGTTTTTCTTAATTTATGTTTGAAAAAATTTCTTGACAGTCTTACCTTGAGTTGGTGCATTTGTTGTTCGTGTAATTCAGCTAGTTGTCGTTCCTGAGCATGATATTGTTGCCGAAGAATTTGCTGTTGAAGTTGATGATGCTGCTGTAGCTGGAACAAAACCCAGACACCTCAAGGGCAAGTTCTATTTCCAACATGTTGTTTATGCGAACGAAGATTTGTTATTATAAATTTATATCCAATATACACACAGCTAGAAGTGATTGAAAAAAATAGTAAAATATAATTTTTTATATCGCAGTAAACGAAGTCGGCAGAATATATTGAAACGATTAACAATATAATTAGAGATAATTTATTTATCACTTTTCACGGACTGCGTGAATCATATTTGATAGATCAGATATATAAAACTACGGATGTGTCCAATTAGTTCAAACAATTTTTATAACACAAGTTTAAGAAGACTCGCCCACACACTTCCCTTGCAGGAAAAACTTGTATGTACATATATGATAAACTAGAGACCCCCCAACATATTCGACGAAAATATTTAAAAAAAATTTTGTTTCAATTCTTCAAAATCGAAAAAATCATTATAATATCGACAAATTCCAAATAATTTATATAATTTCATATATACCTTAACGAATCAATCAATAAAAAAGAATTTTTTTGAATTTTTTATCATTCTTTTTTTGATTAATTTTTTATTGAATTTTTGTTTTTTGTTATTATTTTGGACGAAATTCATCCCTTACAATTAGTTTAGGGTAATAAATTGATCGATTGATAAATATCGATCCTTGACAATCGTGAATATTAATCGATCAGCCAGGGAGTGACGATTTTGTTTTTTTCAAATATGACAGATATTATATAGGCACGGTTTAAAATTTCTAAATTTAAAAATCATGAAGCAAAGTGAAAGCCACTAATTAATATTCAGACTAATAGTAATTTGCGATCTTGATAAAATATATGTAGTGAAAAATTTCCAATCAGGTAATTAATTCCGCATTTCGGAATCAAATCCTTCGTATAATTATTCAATCTAGCCTCTGATTTCATGGGACGAAGTAAAGAGAAATAAATCAATAGGCAAAAATTTATTTCAAAGGTGAGTAACGATCATAATTATAATATTGAAAAATTGAATGATTTCAGAATTTAAAGTCATTTTTAATTGATCGATCAATTTTTCATTTTTCATTTTACGTTGCATAAATTATTCACGACGAATAAATGAATGAATGTATATCAATTATTTTCCCCAGTTTTGGAAAAATGAATATTTTCTCTCACCAAAAACCTGTAACAATTCTGACAACCCTGAAGTCGACTAATCAAGATCCCGGCTACGGTATCAATTTTCGAGGATACCTGACTCGAGCAACATTTCTAGCCGTTGGAATTGGAGGCATTGTTTTATTGTCGAGAAAAATCGACCTGAGTGAAAATTTAAAGCTCTGTTTTTACGCATTGAGGAAATACTTTCCCCGCGGTGAAGACAAAGACGAAAGGTACAAAAAAAAATCTATAAAATTCAAACTCAATAATAATGATGAAACAAAAAATTTTTTTTCTCACACCCGGTCGCAAAATGCCACTTTTCATACCTCTTGAGCGGGCGCAAAACAGATCTTTTCGGCCCTCGGGCGGAAAAGTGCCTTGCGCCCGCCTAAAGCGGGCGCAAACGACTCTTTTCCTGCCCTCGGGCGCGGTGATTGCAGTACACTCGCCTTCGGCTCGTACTGCAAATTTCACACCCGAAAAATAGTGTTTTGCGCCCTTGATACACAATGTACTATTAAAAGTATAAATATTGGTATTATTCGGTTTCAGATCGTCCGCCACTTCCGGTAACAACAAAGAAATATGTCCAATTTGTCTAGGAACTCCAAAAACCGGAGTCCGCGCCCCCTGCGGTCACCTAATATGCGCAAATTGTTTGACGAGGTACTGCGAGGTCCGTAATACCACCGAACCCCCCTGCCCCCTGTGCAGGGCACCGGTTAAGACGATCACCCTGGCTACTGACGTTGTGAGAAATGGTTTTCATTACTACCCCTGATGTGTGTGACAAAAAAAAAAGAAAAAAAATCATAATAATTGAATAGGAAATGGAATAAATCTTTTTTTTACTACCTTTGAAGTTAGTATGTCCTAGTTATTGACGCTGTCCCAATAATTATCGACAATCTTTATCGTGAGTCTGAATACAGAAATTTGTTTGTGGTTGATTGGAATTAATTCAGAATTCTTATCATTAATTTACAATTCATTTAGAAGAATGAAAGTCTTAATAATCGAGTGTTAGATCAGTAATTTTTATCAGTAATTGAACATTGAATATTAATTAAATTCACTTATTCGTGAATTACGATGATTCATCGAACATTTTGCGGAGCAAAAATCGTGAAATTATTAACAATAGCTTGGATATCAATTTTCCGATTCAAAGTCATTTAAAATGAGGAAAAATCTATCTGATTTCCTCGATTTTCTTCTACCTTGGCCCATTTTGGTCCGCTAAACTATTCCCTACAATTTCACCGTGACAATTATTATTTTTATTCGATACTCGGTTAAATGTTGCCATTTGTTTAGCCAAGTCGATGTCGATGTGATCTTATAAAATCATCTGCCAAACAACGAAACGTTATTAAAAAATTGTGTCACGGTACAAATCGTACGGAATAGTTGACCGAACAAAATGAGCCAAAGGTGGAACTAAATCGATCAAATCTAACAGATTTTCCTTCATCCTAAATGACTTTGAATTGAAAAATCGATACCTAAGCTATTGGCAACAATTTTTAGATTTTTTTGGGGGGGAAAAATTTTCGGGAAGTTATCGTAGCTCCCGAGAAGGTGAATCAAATCAATATTCAACGATCGATTATCGCGTATAATCTACAAAAATAAAAAATAAAAAAATGGAAAAATTGTTAAGATTGAATAAATAATTTTTTTTTTGCAGTTTTGCAGAATGAATATTATAGCTATTGCGATTAATCTGAAAAATAAGTTAAGAAATGTGCAAAAAAAAATTATGTTTAACATACATTAATTTTATGGCTCCCGATTATCATATCCAGGGTCTTTCATTCCTGAATGCGAAAACGATGTCAAAAGTATCAAATGTAGAATGGTGGATCCAATCCGGCCCATTGAAATGTAAAAAATTTGTCGGATTTTCGAAAAACTCAATTTCCGGTGGTTTTTTGATTCACTGGTACAAAATTTAAGGTAATAATAGTAAAAAAAAAATGACTTTCATAATTAAAAATGATTCAATTATAATTTCACAACAAAAATTGAAAAATTATTTTCACCCATCATAAGATGATTTTTTTTTTTTTTTTGTCAATTCTCATATGATTCACTCGACCGTTTTAGATCCGCCATTTTTTTCCCTCAAGTTCCCTAAAATTGTTAATTTTTTTTTTCAGTTCTTTCTACGTTTCAGAGGATCTGCAAAACTTTTTATAAATCAAATTTTTATTTTTTTATATACCCGCAGAGCGAAGATCTGAAGGCAGTTGTTCCAACTTTATCAGATTCAACGATCACCGATGAAACGAAGAGCGAAAATCCTTCGCAAAACGTTAAAAATCGAAATCAAGAAACGATATATGACAAAAAATTTCATTATTCCGGTAAATTAGCTGATTTCGCAGTTTGGTACGACCAGAGTGATTATTTAACGAGAAAATTTATCACCTGGATTTTCTTAACGATTTTATTATTCTCTCTAAAATTTCAGGTTCGTTATAATCAAACTACAGTCCAACCTCTCTATAGGGCCGCCCAGGCCCCCAAGGGGAAGAGTTTTTCCAGGAACTGAGGTACCCCCACTTTGCCATCTTCGCTAGTCGCACGACTCGTCTTTCGTCTCTTTCTCGAGCTCACGTTACATGGTAGAGTGGGGGAACGCTGCGAGCGAGAAATAGGGGAACCGGCTCTATTGGGAGGGGCCTTATAGAGAGGTCGGACTGTATATTGATCAGCATTTGCTTTTTTTTTTAATTTTCGTTTAATTTATTCCATTTTATCTCCATTCGATTTCCATTTTAATAATTCTACATATAATCATTCCGCAGGCTCTGGCTTCGTACGAATTTTTCAACGGATATGAAACTATATTCAATCTACTAATTTCCGGAATTTCCTTTTATACATTTTTCATAATGTATCTGACGTACGATGATTCGCATCATTAACTACGTTAATTTTTTTCTTTTTTTTTGTGTGTGTTTGTATCCCACAGTAATAATAATGTAATAAACGTAAAAATATATATATATGTATATATTTATTTCTCTCATTTTTCTAACCGTCACAATAAATTGATTCAATGAATTTAGCTATGACGTGCATAAATTTTTAATGTACATTTTTTTGTTTGTTTAATTGATACATATAATTAAACGGGTATATCATCGAAGTTTAATTAAAGAGGAAAATAAGCAGATGATTAATGTGTATCAGACGTCATCAGAGTGCAAAATATGTCGTAATTAAATGTTTACATAACACTTTTCTGGGTTTTTGTTTAATTTATATTTAGTACGTGATTATGAGCATCTCGTTAGAAGAAAAAAAAAATTGCGATAAATAAATATAAAATTTTCAAAATTAAATTTTATAACGATAATTGTAGTTTTCATTTTTTTTTTTCGTCACGAATTTTATTCAACTATATAGTGTCGATAAAAAAAAAAAAAAAAAAAAAAACGGTATTTGAAAAGAGATTGAAAAAACATATGGTTTTTATTTTAATTTTAAACAGTCGTATAATCCTGATGTGACATCGGAATAATTAAACACTTAGATCTATAAATAAATACGATGAAATTTTTCCAGTGTAAAACAACCTCTGACACGTATATTATAGCCGAGTTTCTATACCCACAGACATATATTTTTTTTCTTTCTCACACGCTAGAATCACGTGAACAAATTATAGACGTATTATACATATATTCACATTACATTATATTATATAGTTTAAAAACAAAAAATATAACAAAAATTAAAACGAATTTTTCTTCAAATTTGAAATCGTATCAAATTTTCATTATTCTTGCATGGAATCATTTGCATAATTTAATATTCAATAAAATCGTCAATTTTCAATTTATTTTGTATCTCATATATTTTCAAGATATTTTAATTTCAATTTTTTTTTTTTTATGTATCTCATCACTCATTGTTCGAACTTTAGATTCGTTTTTTTCTTCTTTAATTATCTAACAGAGGAAACAGACAATAGCGTTTGAAGATGTTTTTTTTTCTTCTCAAATATTGAAACAAATGAAAAAGAAAGAAATTTAGAATAAGAAAAACTTTGTCCTATGTCAAAATATAATTTTTTTTTCTCTCTAAAATGTTAGAATTTTTCAGATAAAAAAAAAATAATAATAAAATCATTATCGACGCTATCATATGTACAGAATATTTTATCTTCAAGAAGGTATAATACCGGATATACCTACTTAGATAATAATATCAGTATATATATATACATATATGCATGTATATAAATTTAGTACACGGTGAATAAAGTAATCAAGCTGATTGTCACTTCTCAGACTGCAGTAATGTAATACATAGATCGTCACAGTTATTTATCATCTTTTATTTATTATTAATATCTCGACACTGTGACACGAAGCAATTCTTATCGTTGATTTTCATCCATAAACAGATTAAATAATTTTTTTTTTTGTGTATTAAAATTCTTCACCAAGTAGATAATTTCATAATTCCTATAGAAGAAAAATTATGAATAAACTAAACGTATAATGCAAAAATTAAGTAATCATAAAAATTGTATCAAAGAGAAGAAGAAGAAGAAGAAGAAAAATTCAATTCTGAAAGTAAATATGTATCGCGAAACAGCAGACAGAAGTAAAATTTCACAAAAAGGGATAGAAAAAAAGTCACAGCTATATACATATATGTACAATTATATGATGATTAAAATTAAAAAAAAAAAGAAGAACAACGAATTGAACGATTTAACGCTTTATAATAATTAACATTTGTCGAGTATATTAATAAACTTTCCAATCAATCAACGCTTCGTAAATTGAGAATTCGATTAAACAATACGTAAATACCGTTATCATACCTTCAAATATCCGATATAAGTGTGATTATATCTAATTTTTAATGTGTGCCGTGACCGAAGGGATCAAGCAGAAGAGAATAATGACGATAATGATGAAATTTAAATAAGAAGAAAAAAGAAAATCATGATAAGAACAGAGGAAAAAAAAATAAAAAAAAATTATTGAATGCAATAAATCTCATGTACACGCGGGCTTAAAACGGCACGTGTACGATAATGTAATTTTGTACTAACATGTACACGTATGTATATGTGTACACATAATAATATGAGTAATCGCGCGCGATGATTGTTTACAATATCCGGCAAAAGATTGCGTAAAAAATTCTGTTCAAAGATAACAAAAAAAAAAAGGAGTGCTTATAAGAAGAAAAAGACAAACTCTCACATGTACACTTATATATATGTATATGTACAGTCTGATTCACATGATTTGTGCAGAATTGAAATCAAAAGTTCTACGAAATTGATTAAAAAAAAAAAAAAAAAAGTTCAAAATTTATCCCTTAAATAGTTATTATCATTTTTTTTTCTTTTGTCACTAACGATGTAATAATCGTTATAATGTCTTTTACAATTCGGAAGAACAAATAGAATAAACAGAAATAGATCGGGAAATTCGTATAAAAATTTTGAGTATTTTAAAAAATATGTAATATTTATATATGAACAAATGATAAAAAAAATTGATAAGAAACTTTTATATTCTAGTTTTTACAAGATTTGAGACTCTTGAAAAAAATTAATTGATGACAAAATTTGGAGAAACAAAAAATGAAGAAATGATGATAATAAAATTGACGAGCAACTTTGATATTCCAATTTTTTTAACAATAAATGGCAGATGAAAATCGAAATATGAAACAACGAGCTCCACATTACCTGAAGGATCTTCTGTTGCAGAGCGTGTCCGTGAAGTGCAGCAGAGTCGTTACCTGCAGCGTTATGAAAAGCACCGGATGTCATAGTCGTCGTTGTCCCGGCCGATGCTAAATCCCTAGGCCTGGACATGGGGGCGCCCGGAGTATCCCTCGCCATGTCTACACACACGATACACATTTCGGGTAATTTCGATGGCATTGCTAATTGAAAATCTTGCAACGACCCGTTCGCTGAATTCGACGACGAATACGGAGTAAACGCCGAGGCGTGATCGACCGCGGACATCATCCTCATCTTATCATATCGTATCATATGTCGACCCAAAAATTTTATTTATCAACAACAATTATTATTATTAATGTCACAAATTTCGAAAATCGTCACCCATCTCAATATTAAAATCTATTCTTGTGTATTTTTTATTTTTTTTTGTTTTTTTCTGATAATGTAATAACAAAGTGATAAGAGACACACACGCGGTTTCGTGAATTCGTTCAGCGGTTTAAATCGCGACTGAAACACGCCTAAGCGGCGTAGCTGGGATGGACTCTGATATCGATGATACTCTGCAAATAAAATGGTGATGGCTGGTTGGCTGTGACGTGTGTGTCGCCTTTTTTTTTTCTACTTCACACTTCGCAACAGCCTAGCGCTACACACTATCGCACAATGGTAGGGGGGAGTAGGACGACTCGCGAGGAGAAACGCGTTATGTTATATACGTGATGACGTTATAGTCAACTCCGAGAATAATTAAATCTCCATATGTTAACATTTATATTTATAGATATAATCCTATGAAATGTGTTTGTTCGTGTTCGGATTTTTTTTGGTCTTACTGGTCACACACATGGTCATAATATCGACATAATATGAGTTTGCAAACAAGAACGTGAGGATCCTTACTTTTTTTTTATTTTGTATGTTTTTATTTATCAAAGTGCGACGAGGTCGTTGTTTCGATATTTTGGTACGGTAATTTCAAAAATTAAAAATTTCTAAATAATGATAATCGAATATTGAATATTGATTTGATTCACCTTCTCGGGAGCTACGATAACTTCCCGAAAATTTTTCCCCCCAAAAAGAATCTAAAAATTGTTGATAATAGCTCAGGTATCGATTTTTCAATTCAAAGTCATTTAGGATGAAGGAAAATCTGTTAGATTTGATCGATTTAGTTCCACCTTTGGCTCATTTTGTTCGGTCAACTATTCCGTACGATTTCTACCGTGACAGAATTTTTTAATAACGTTTCGTTGTTTGGCAGATGATTTTATAAGATCACATCGACATCGACTTGGCTAAACAAATGGCAACATTTAACCGAGTATCGAATAAAAATAATAATTGTCACGGTGAAATTGTAGGGAATAGTTTAGCGGACAAAATGGGCCAAGGTAGAAGAAAATCGAGGAAATCAGATAGATTTTTCCTCATTTCAAATGACTTTGAATCGGAAAATTGATATCCAAGCTATTGTTAATAATTTCACGATTTTTGCTCCGAAAAATGTTCGATGAATACCGGAATTATCGAACAATCATTAACAAAATTTCTTCTTCAATCATGATAATTAAAATCGAAATCAACAAATAAACAAAAATATAAAATTTAAACTCTTCATTATTTTCGTTTATAAATTTATCTGTATAATCTGATAAACAATCGTTCATTTTTACCATTGCCAGTCATTGATGAAATATAATATAACCGATAAAAAAAAAAACTAATCTATAAGAAACGATCAAACAAAAAAAAAAAAGCTCACCTTTTTGGGGTAGATGTGCGAAGGCGGACGATATCTCGACACTTCTATAGCCCACGTCTTCTTAAACAAAAGAAACAAAAAATAAATAATTTAATAATTGAAAAAAAATAAAACTAAAAAAAAATCAATCAAAATTAAATGGCTCATATATTACTGTATTTATTCATATGGGTTAGCAATAAAATATTTCAGGAGATTATTTCGAAAGAGATGAAAAAAAACTTTTATTGCATTGAAACAATTGCAAAAAAAAAAAGAAAAAAAATAGTTAGAATTATTTATTTTCCTACAGTCTCGTAAATAATCATAATATTCATGTTGTATCACTTCTAATTAAATTCAGAAGCATCGACGATGAGAGTGGTACGAAGAATAAATAACATTTCGTAGAAGTTTGACGTTTCTCATGAACACAATATTATTATTCCTGTATATACATGTGACACAAAACTACTATAAGACATATACCTAATTTCCTTTAGTTGTATTCTCATTTTTTTTTCTCCGTACATACATACGTCGATTTTTATATATTCTAATTTTTCATTGGAACAGAATAATTCCGTCAGAATTTTCTTTTATAAATAATAAATTGTATCTGCGGTAGAAACAAAAATGAAGCATTACTTATATTCTAGCAACAACATTACGCTTTACAAATAAATAAATAAATGAATAATTAAACAATCTATTCCTCCTCTATAAATTTGTAATGTTTTTTTAATAATAAGAAAATAAAAACAAAAAATCAGGACATTGACTGTTTCAAGACCAGGAAAAAACATCTTTCTTCACCCCCCACTCCTTTGTCTAGCTGATGCGCAGAAGGGTGCGCGCGCAACTAGGAAGCGAATCGAATAGGCGGGGTTCTACTGTATTTTAAACAAAATTTTTACTCGATTTAGCGTAATTTCGGACTTGTTGATTAACAAAAGCTGGTATGCAGTATTTGAACAACAATTTTTTCTCCCTCTTTTTTTTTACCCACATTATTTTTCTCTTCCATACTGTAATCGTCGTCGTACACGTAGTAGTAGAGTAGAATGCGGAGTACGTGTCCTTCGAGTATAAATATAGAATTTCTATACGCATACTTAATGAGACTAATACTTGTCCGATATGTGTGTGTGTTTGTAGGTACGTGAATTAAGTTCGCGTACTAGTCATACTACCTGCCGATGATCAAGCAGAACGCAAAATAGTATTGTAAACAATAAATAAACCGACGACGTGTATGTTAATCAGGATTTAATAATCATCATAATTGATGAAGAAAAACAAAAACCGAATAACAATATGAAATGTCGTGAAAAATCGAAAGATAAGAGAATTTAAAAAATCATACTGTAATTTTCACCAAAAAATTTAAACAAGTTATGCTCCTCTTTCTTCTTTTTCTTCTTTATGCTCTATTTTCTTTAACTTTAATTATATTTTCTATTTAATTATATAACGATTCCATTCAATTCATATATTATACAGTCTCCCACATAAAATTTCTCCAATTCCACAGTAGAAATATCGATTCTATAATCAAAACTATAGAGTATATTGTGCGTTAAATATGATTCAAATGAAGAGAAACATTTTTTCCTCTCTCTCTCTCTCTCTCTCTCTCTCTCTCTCTCTCTCTCTCTCTCTCACTCCTCCACTGGCAAACTGACTGGCAGGCAAGGTGATCGCTAATTGGCCGTATCGATTAAGTCACCGTTCTATTAATAAACTCTCTCTCTCTCTCTCTCACACTTGATCCGAGTAACGAACGTCGTGCCCCACTCGAGTCTCTCAATTATGCACATATACTATATGTATATAACGTGGTACATTGTGGTACTGATATGCGCAAATTTAATTCGTCAATTACAGAGAACGAAGAAGAAAAGAAATTATTTGATACGTTTTATCAATTATTTTCGCTATTTCTAAAATTTCAATATTAATTATTATTTATATTACATAAAAATTTATATATAAAAAAAATATATATATAATTACACCTGGCTAAAATTATAGGCAGAAAATATTTTCTCTTTGGAGACACACTGTCACAAGTATAAATATGTATCGACAAAAGACAACACAGATTGTGTGTAAAGTGAAGACAGACAGACATGGACAGACGGACAGACTGACTGACAGTTTTTCACTTCAGTCAGACAAGAAGTCAGACGCGGTATGGATATAATAATCGTGTTATTTATAAATTATTTATCATGAAATATGAACAAACAAAAAAAAAAAAAAAAATACTTTAAATAACCACACATACATTTTTTGTCTTCTTGAATATTTTCTTTCATTTCATGTATTTTTGTTGTTAAAAATAACAAAATTAAACGAATTATAAATGATACGAAAATAATTAATTATTTATTGATATTATTAATATTGAAGAAAAAAAAATCGATTCCTCCTCTCGTTTTTTTTTTCACATTTAATTAACAATAAATAATTTGTTAATTATGACAATAAATTGATTCTTAATTTTTTTTTTGCTCCGATTATGTTGACGATCGGTCAGGTGAGGTGATGAATTTTGAATATTGAGGAAAACACGTGGATAGCAAGATAACATAGAAATTTGATGAAAATTATGAGAATAGAGGGAATCGCAGGTTCCGATAGGGTGGAAACGAGACGGGATCAGTCCGAAGCGAGAGTAAGGTATAGTTTTGAACAGTGAACACTGAGGTCACTGCTCGGCACATTCCTTCGGCTCAAGTTCAAGGCGACGAAGATACTTTATAACAGACCTCGATACGACCGGCTGCGTATTATAGACGGACGGACGGACACACGCTTCACTTTTATCTCGACACACACCGAAATACGTGTATAAACGATATTTCGCTGTATTTATGTATATTGATTAAGAATATTAATTAATTTATCTAGCATAAAATATGAGGATAATTATTATGACTTATATACCAAAAAATTTAACGAGATGCTAAAAAAATTATGATGTTCGTGGGATTGAGGAAAGAATTAGATACAATCGTTAGTCGAAGATGTTAATTTTTTCTTGAGAATTTTAGGGTTGGATAAATTCGTTGAAAAAAAAAAAAAAAATACAACCGATTTGATAACCTCCTCCTTTTTTGAAGTCGGTTAAAAATAGAAATTAATTCGATTATTTATTAAAATATATAGAAATTTTGTTATATATCTATCAACAATTTTCAAAGCATGTTTTTTTTTTTTTTTTAAACCCAATTTTAAAACTTTTCAATTCTCTTCTTATTTTCCTAATTTTTTGTATTTGATTCCTCAATCTCAATTTTTTTAAACCTATCTAAAAACGAATTTCTAAACAAAAATAAAAAATAATAAATTTCAAAAAATTTAATCCTTCATTCCGATCATTTTCAGACTCGTCCAATTTTCTAAAAACTTTTTTAACACTTCAAACATTTTGAACACACAAAACTCAATTTTTCAACGTTAAGAAAATTCTAAAGAAAAATTACCAAAAATTCTGTGATCAATTCTGAATCTTTTGACGCAAGAAATGTTTTGAAATGTTCAAAGTGCTGAATTAAAAAATGGAAAAAATCAGCCCATCATTGGACAGGTGTCAAAATAATCGGAATACATTTTTTTTAGTTTATTGAGATTTTTAGTTGGGTTTCAATAATTATGAAAAATCGGAAAAAAAACAAAATTGATTTTTTTTTTAGATCGCAGAATCATATAAAAAAATTGTGAAACGTCGAGGTGATATGCAGTTCAATTTTTATCCCCGATTCTTTAATGATTCTTCGTTTTTCTCGCTGTAAAAAAAAAAAAAAAAATCTATGAAATTTTTGGATATAATTCATATTGAAAAAAGCAGTTGAATTATTGAACTTGAATCGAAGAACTGCACAGTTTGCAATAATATGATAAACTGAGAAAATTTTTCATATTTTTATGTGTATAAAAAGTCTGCATCTATCCTTTTATTTTAATTGTAGTCATGAAAATCTGATGTAATCAATTATACGTATTCGATTTCGAGGTTATAAGTGAATTATAAATAAATAGTCTGTCTTTATATAAATAGAATCTCAGCTAATGCGTTACGGTCTGAATACACAGAGGCTGCAGACGGATGGATTAAAAATAGTCAATTCTTATCCTAGACATCCACATAATCATGTAGATATACAATATAACGTGCAGCATATGACTGCAGATACGTTAATACCGCAAAGAGTCTACGAGAAATAGCAAGAATGATAAAAAGAGAAAAAACGAAATCACGCAAAAAAGTGTCTGCGCCTCGTGGTACAAAAATAGATTCACCTCTATGTGTCAAATACATATAAATCCGTCAATTTATGTATATACCGTGGTTGAAAATTGACGTCGATTAATTTGAAATTTCCCGCACCTCTTTTTCATTTTCTTTTACTAATTTATTTTTTAAGAGGTCATATAAAAAATTCAATTGAAAATTTTGACGATATAAAAGATAAAAGTCGTAAGTCACGGTTTCATCGGTTTTAATTTTTAATATCGAAGGATGATGACCGCGGGGGGAACGGAATGGAATGTAATTTGGTAAACGGTAATTCTGAAACGTCGACTTGATTATTGGATAATTGGTACGATGACGAGCAATTCTAGAAATAAACTGACCAACCACTAACTCGATTATGCACATAACTCAAGTCTCGTTACAAACGGTGATTTGTTTAAAAATTATTTTTAAGTCAGAATTCACAATTTCACCGGCATATTTGAATTGACGATGTAGATTAATATTTTTTTTCATTAAAATTATTGATTCACTGATATTACATGACAATATTAATAAATAAGTATTTCAAGAATGTCAATTTTTGTTCTTTTTCTACTAATTTCATAATTACATACCCACACAGCACGTTATATTTCAGAAATGTTTCGGAAATGTTTCAACGTTTCAGATTGCTAACATAACTTGGAAATATTTCTGAAATATATCTGAAAGATGTCAATTGCAATGTAACATTGCCGATGTGTCTGGAATATCCCTGAAATATGTCAATTGCAATGTAACATTCACAATATAACTGGAATATCGCAGACACATGTCGGTTGATACATAACATTTCAGAATTTTTGCAATATTCCAGAAACATTTCGTATGAAACATTACAATTTTAATATTTCTGAAATCTTCCGAAAATATGTCGATTGAAACATAACATTTCAGAATTTTTGCAATATTTCAGAAACATTTAGTATGAAACATTACAATTTTAATATTTCTGAAATCTTCCGAAAATATGTCGATTGAAACACAACATTTCAGAACTTTAGAAATATTTCAGAAACATCTCGTATGAAACATTACAATTTCAATATTTCTGAAATCTTTCGAAAATGTGTCCATTGAAACACAACATTTAAGAACTTGAGCAATATTTCAGGAACATTTCGTATGGAATATAACAATTGCAATATTTCTGGGATGTTTCGGAAATATGTCGATTGAAACACAACATTTAAGAATTTTAGCAATATTTCAGAAACATTTCGTATAAAACATTACAATTTCAATATTTATGAAATGTTCCGAAATGTTGTCCATTGAAACACAACATTCAAGAATTTTAGCAATATTTCAGAAACATTTCGTATGAAATTTAAGATTTTCAATATTTCTGGAATTTTCCAGAAATATGTCGATTGAAACACAACATTTAAGAATTTCTGCAATATTTCAGAAACATTCCGTGTGAAATATAACATTTTCAATATTTCTGAAATGTTCCGGTAATAAATATTATTATAATATTAGTCCGCGGGCTTGCCGCTAGAGGCAAAAGCGGCGCTATGTACTCCCGCCAGATTCTCGCAAGTAAAAACGCACCAGTCATAATACAGTTACCGGCGTTAGACGCGTGCTGCCACGCTCATTGGACGTGCTTGTTCTTGAGCGCGACTTATGCAGCATTTTTTATTCATGCTTTTAATGTTACCGCGGAATTAACGGCAACGATAAAATTAATAATTGTCGCTATTTACCAGAGGAAAAGCAATGGATACGAAAAACAGTAATGCCCCTCAATAGTCAACCCCTCAATAGTCCATACCCCTCAATAGTCAACGAATTTCCCCTCTCGAGACCCCGAAATAGGCCACCGACGTTCTCCTTCCATAGTCCCGATTCCCCTGAGACCCTGTTCAGTGGCGCCTCTTAGAGCATGCGCACAACTGAGTTTCTCAGCAGACGAACATACATATGGCAGTTACAAACCTCCAAAAATGATAACATAACCTGCACAACGAAATCAAACTCAATGATCTTACCGTCAGTGGCGCATGCGCGGCCTACTAGACTGTGTGTGTGTGAATTCCGTCTATTTGGGTGGGGATGCGGACTATTGCGGGGTTTGAAGGTCCCGAAGAGTTGACTATTGAGGGGCATTACTGTATGTCGGAAATATTTCAGAGATATGTCAGAAATATGTCAGGAATATGTCAGGAATATTACAGAAATATGTCAGGAATACTTCAGAAATATGCCAAAAATATTTCAGAAATATGTCTGAGACATTTCAGCATGCGCCAATATAAATATCGATGAAATATTTCTGGTATACTACTGAAATATATCTAGACATATTTCAAAAAGATTTCGGAAACATTACTGGAATATATCTGATATATGACGGAAATATGGCAGAAACATGTCAGAAACGTTTCGTTAGATATATTCGCGGACATTAACATGTTTCTGAAATATTTCAGAAATCTTGCAATGAAATATTTCATATTTCAAATGAAGCCTTCCTGGAACATTTCTGAAATATAATGTGCTGTGTGATATATTTTTAAAGAATGAAAAAAAAAAAAATGAAATGGGATGGCAACGATTTTTTTTTTCAAAGAAAAGAAGAAAAAAAAATAGGCATCAAAATATTTTTACTTTCTAATTTACAACGAAAATATTTGAGTGATAATTTTTCCATTATTGTCATCCTCATTATACCACAGACACTATAATGTGAAACTAATTATACAGATAGAGAGAGAGAAAATTGAAGTGAAAAAAAAATATATCTACTCTTTTGAAAACATAATTAAATTCTGGAAATATACCTACCTACGTATAATTTTTTGTTTTAATATTTTTCTCACGATAACTGTTATCGTACTCGTTTCTTTTATTTTATTTTATTTTTTTTATTTCAGTTTATTGTATGTTTTTCGTTCTCTTTATTTTTCACTTGTTTCAATTTTTTAATTGATCATAATCGTGTACGAATAATTATAAGCGTTCAAAAAGACGACGGTAAGTATTCGTAAGTGTCATAGTCGTTTTTCCAATTCAAGTGACACACAAGTACATGTAAAAGACAGACACAATTAAAAGCCCACATTAATTAAGCTTTATTGTAAGTCTACAAAGCGTTAGCTCCGGACGTACGCAGTTAAACGTTGGGAGGACCAAACTCTCTTTCTATCTCGGCTAATTGTACAAATCATTGAAACAATAAATGCGGCAGTATGAAACAATCATCCTTTCCAATCTTTGCCGTCTACTGTTGTTTCTCTAATTCTGATTATGAGAGTATCGAGTGAAACAGCTGATTTAGTGAAACTGTCCCAGTTATTGAACAAGCTAGTATTATCTTGATTAAAAAAAAAAAATCAAGGTCTTCATTATTTTTGATAGATGACAGAATATACGAATTACAGATCTAAACTGCAGTTTTTATCTTCAATTTTCCACACAAAAAAAGATGATTTTCGACGTGAAGAAAATTCTTTACTTTCATATTACAACAATCTCCTCAAATTTGATCAAGTTTTCTATTATTATTATTTGTTTCGATAGAAAATTTTTCATAAGATTACTCATATCAAAGTACAAAATAACACTTTTTTATATCGTGACAAGATATGACTGAAAAAAGTTAAAAAAAAAAAGCAAAAAAAGAAGAACGTTGTTATTTCTTCCGTTGAGTGATCGATATAATTAGGCTGTTAGATTTCTCGTTAAATTAGTTTTCACAATTAATTTCGCAGATGCATTTATACACGAATAACAGGTGGCGATATCGTATATTCAAGCAATTTATTTAAATAACAAACCGCATGATAAAAAAATGGGAAAAAAAAAACGATTCAAGTGTATATGATGATTGGCTAAAGTTTTCATCAGATTCTATGAAGTTTGATCAGATTTTAATCAATTTCTATCTTAATTTTTTAACTTCCCGTTTCTCTGTTTTCAGAGAAAAAAGGAAGTTATTGTGATCACCCCGAAAATGAAAAGTTGACTTTTGACTAAATCTTCACATTTCGAGGTCCAAAGAATCACCTCCGACGATTTTCAGTTTGACGTCTGGGTGTGTGTGTGTGTGTGACCACATTTTCGTCCGCGCGATATCTGGAGAACGCGTGGTCGGATTTCGATCAACTTGGGTTCAATCGACGGGGCTTTTCTTAACTTAGAACTGATTAGATTTTGACTTCGATCGGATCAGTACTTTTTGAACTATTCAAATAACAAAATTCTAAAAAACGCAACAAAAATGACGATATCTTGAGAACGAATCAACGGATTTCAATTAAATTTGGTACCATATGGTTTTTTTGATCGCTGATCGCGAATCTGAAGTCAGTTTTGCAAAATTTTCATTTGGCGTATTCGATATGCCGCAAAAAAACTAAAAACATTTGGTTTTGGATGAAACTTGGTACTCGTAGGTTTTTTGGGTCACTGATCACGAATCTGAAGTCAGATTAGCGAAATTCAAAATGGCGAGTCCAATTTGCTGGGAAAAATACTAAAAACATTCGAAATCTTACGGAAATTTGTACTCGAAGGTTTTTTGAACCGCTGATCAAGAATCTGAGGTCAGATTTACAAATTTCAAAATAGCTGAGAACAAAATAAATAACGGGAAGTTCGAAGGCTGGCTCATAGTCAGCCCAAACCCGCTTGTTTAACTTCCCGTTTCTCTGTTTTCAGAGAAAAAAGGAAGTTATTGTGATCACCCCGAAAATGAAAAGTTGAGTTTTGACTAAATCTTCACATTTCGAGGTCCAAAGAATCACCTCCGACTATTTTCAGTTTGACGTCTGGGTGTGTGTATGTGCGTGACCACATTTTTGTCCGCGCGATATCTGGAGAACGCGTGGTCGGATTTCGATCAACTTGGGCTCAATCGACGGGGCTTTTCTTAACTTAGAACTGATTAGATTTTGGCTTCGATCGGATTAGTAGTTTTTGAACTATTCAAATAACAAAATTCTAAAAAACACAACAGAAATGACGATATCTTGAGAACGAATCAACGGATTTCAATGAAATTCGGTACCATATGGTTTTTTTGATCGCTGATCACGAATCTGAAGTCAGTTTTGCAAAATTTTCATTTGGCGTATTCGATGTGCTGCAAAAAAACTAAAAACATTTGGTTTTGGATGAAACTTGGTACTCGTAGGTTTTTTGGGTCACTGATCACGAATCTGAAGTCAGATTAGCGAAATTCAAAATGGCGAGTCCGATTTGCTGGGAAAAATACTAAAAACATTCGAAATCTTACGGAAATTTGTACTCGAAGGTTTTTTGAACCGCTGATCAAGAATCTGAGGTCAGATTTACAAATTTCAAAATAGCTGAGAACAAAATAAATAACAGGAAGTTCGAAGGCTGGCTCATAGTCAGCCCAAACCCGCTTGTTTCTTTTTCAAATCATATAATAATTCATGTGACATTGTTTCCGAAACTCTGATCAAATTTGATAGACTTTTATCCAATACGTCATACGAAGATAATTTTTTTTCACACGAATATATATCGCGTGTCTAATGACATAAGGTCGTAAGCGCCAAAAACACGATTTTGGTGGCAAAAGGTCGTATAATTTTTTTTTTTCGCCATTCGCTCTAAAAATGATCAAAACGTATTAGATCAATTGAAATTACGAGATCGAAAAATGTAAATGCGAAAGGTCGTATGTTGGGCGAATACGTCATTCTTTCATTACAATTTTTGAGGAAAATAAAAACAAATGGTAAAAACAGAAGGTCGTATACGCCATTTTTTTTTTTTTTGTAATTTTTCATGATTTTTCCAAAAAGCTGTAAAAACCCGTGAAACGCAAAGAAAAATCGAAATCGACGACGTTTCGAGAAGTTCGATAAAAAAAATTCGTTGTTAAAAGCAGAAGGTCGTATCCGCCATTTTTTTTTTTCAAGTTATTTTTAATGATTTTTCAAAAAGTCTCAAAAACACCTGAAACGTGGGGATCAATTGAAAAAACGACCGTTTAGAAAGAATCGATAAAAAATATTCGCAGATAAAAGCAAAAGGTCGTATCCGGCATTTTTTTCGTTTATTCGGCGGATACGACCTTCTGCAATTAATGGAAACCATTTTTTTTCTGCGAAGTTAGGACCGAAAGGTCGTATCCACCGGTACATACGACCTTCCGCTTTCAATTGACCTAGTATTAAATTTCAACGTTTATGAACGAATCTTCGGATCCTTAGTCTAAATACGATTTAAAAAACTATATACGACCTTTTGCTGTTACGAAAAGCAAAAAGTCGTATATTGGCGCTTACGACCTTATGCCATTAGACACGCGATATGATAATGTGAGAAGAAAAATAGTTGAAAAAATATATCTACGCGTCTATTTCCATGTTTTGCAGACCGACGATATTAAGAAATCTGTTTCACGTAGGTAGGCACATCGAGCCACGTAGTTAAGTACGTCAAAGTATAACCAACAAGGTCTATTATTAGCTAATGAGTGTCGTTGTGTAGGTCAGCGCGAAAGTCCTCAAGTATAGGTATAATAAATACACGAGAATAAAGCGTGGGTAGTACACAGTGGTAAATTACCAGCCGTTTGTTATTGGTTACACACAATCCGTGATACGAGATATGAGATATAGTGATTGAAAACTCGTTGTCTTTTTTCAATTTCAATACGTTTTATATTAATTTAATTTGCATCACCAGGATTTGTAAATTTTATTCCTGTTTGTATAAGAAATTTCAAGATATTTTCAACATCGCAGAGAAATTTAAAAAATTGGTTCCCATTCGAAATCTTATGAAAAATTGGTACTAGAAGGTTTTTTTTTTAACCGTTGATCAAGAATCTGAGGTCAGCCTTACGAAATCAAAAATAGCTGGAAAGAAAATAAATAACGGGAAGCTCATAGTCAGCCCGAATCAGGATGTTTTTACGTTTTCTTCGCAATTAGAACCACAGTATCGACGAAAATACGTTGAAAAAATCATAATATTTGGAGGATTTTTCCCCCAAAATCGCGAATATCTTGGACAATTTCAACTTTCTAAAACGTTTTCGAGCATTATAGAATAATTCTCCGTTAGCCTGGTGCTTTGTCTTTGCTTATAGGATAGGGTATTACGAGAATAGAAAACGAGGCCAAAAATACAATCGTCAGGTCTAGCCGCGCGTAGTATTTCTGTCCAGACTTCTTCCACGTGTTTAGGAAAATATATATAATTACATCTTTCAGACCGTTCCCTGGTTTCTCTGGTTTTTTTTTTTTTTCCTCTTATTTTCACCTTTACTTTTATACCTGCTACTCAAGTTCGCAAAGGTGATTCGAAATTTAATCTCAACATTTTGTCCCCCCACACAAACTCAGAAAACTCCCCCAAAAATACTAAATTCTTATATTATTGAACAGATTTAGTCATTTCCTGTATTATGATCTTAGATAAAAAATTGTCAATATTTTTGTCAACGTCTCTTAGTATAGGGATCGAAATTTTTTTTTTAGATCTAGTATATAAGTCATCCAGTATTTCTGGCTGACTCGTTGGCTGACTCCTAACTTTAGCACAGACTATGTATAGTATGAAATTTGTACATAAATGTCCCCCGTCCCCTATAGTCTTTGTTTTATATATTCTCGATGGTTTTCTATTTCCAAAGCCAACAACAACGAAATATTTGTGCGTATTTTTTTTTTTTCAAAACTAGAGCTAGAATTTAGAAGAATAAAAAAATCTAAATAAAAAACGATAAAAAATTGTGACTATAAATTATTGATTAGCAGAATTTTGATGATTATTATTATATTCATTATTATCATTATTATTATTATTATTATTAGGGATTGTTGATCGAAGCGATATGGATTTTTATAGTTATAAGCGAATACGTACCTAATTGATTGGTATGGTGCATATTGCAGATAGCACCATAGTCCATATATGCCTTTTATAGTCCTTCTCACACTTTTTTATATAAAATTTATCCAATAAAATGATCCTATTGAATAACATCCAAACGCACTGTTCTATAATTATTTATATATCGAAATTATTATTAATCAATATGTATTATTATTATTATTATTATTATTATTATTACGACACACACTTGATGATTATCACCATATACACTCTATGTACTATACGGATATAATATGTATTACACATATATCACAAATTAAACTTGAAATAAATAAATTAGAAAAAAAAAATTAGATCGATTCCTGCCACAGTATATTTTATGTCTTCGTTTTTATTTGAGAAGAGAGTGGAAAAAAAAGTGTGTTGAACCAAAGAGAAAAGAATTGTTTAATCAACTTTAGAATGAGAGAATTTTTTTCTTGTGTTTTTTTTTTTTTTTTTCAATAAACTTACACCAATAATAAAGGTCACTGGATTAGCGAAAATTCTGAATCTGCTTTTCGCTCGGTCGGCCAAAACGGGCGGATATCTAGAAAGAGAACAAATAAAAATTTGTTAAATAAAATAACTTTTAAACGCATGTTGAAAATTTTCATAAAACGAAAATTGAGGGAAAAAAAAAAGTAGAAGCTATAATTTGTATAAGTTTCTTTATCTTTGTTCGTTGAAAAATATTCAATCAATAATCGCAATAATCTTGATGAAAAAATGATAATATAAAATTCGAAATTTAAAATTTTATCCCCTGACTCGACCGAACGACAAACAGAAAATCGATAACTTAATTTTTACGGATAAACAAGAATTATAATTGTAAATTGTAAAACCGCTCGATAAACATCAAAGTTTTCTTATATAAATGAGCGATCAGGGTCTTATTCTCCCTTTTGAGCTTCTCTCTGAATTTCGTTATGAGATTATAAATAAACTCTTTCATCTAAAAATAATCATGTTTTGTGTAGGAGTTGAGGAATGTCCGCGGGTTTCTTTCCTTCTTCACGCGCATGGAAAAACTACCGCTTCGCATACCCTGCACGTATACAACACTACAATCCCATTTGGAAACTGCGTTTTACTTATTTGACCTGCACACTTTTAGCCAGAAAATCTCAACCATCATCCCACGTACACACAAAGAGTGAAATTCCCCCTTACATGTCACAATATTTTTTGAAACAGAAAAAAATAATCCTCAGACAAAGTCACGATTTTTTTTTTACAGAAAAAGGCACGAATTTTCCACCGAAAAAAGTCACGAATTTTTTAAGAAAAAGGTCACGATTTTTTTTTCAAAGTCACGAATTTTCCACAGAAAGAAAGTCACGAATTTTTTTAAAGAAAAAAGTCACGAATTTTTTTGAAGAAAAAAGTCACGAATTTTTTTGAAGAAAAAAGTCACGAATTTTTTTGAAGAAAAAAGTCAAGAATTTTTTTGAAGAAAAAAGTCAAGAATTTTTTTCAAAGTCACGAATTTTCCACAGAAAGAAAGTCACGAATTTTTTTTAAGAAAAAAGTCACGAATTTTTTTGAAGAAAAAAGTCACGAATTTTTTTGAAGAAAAAAGTCACGAATTTTTTTGAAGAAAAAAGTCTCGAATTTTTTAAAGAAAAAAGTCACGAATTTTTTAAGAAAAAAGTCACGTATTATTAACGGAAAAAATTCACTAATTTTTTTGAAGAAAAAAGCCACGATTTTGCCACAGAAAGAAAGTCACGAATTTTTCTATAGAGAAAAAGTCACGATTTTGTAGTAAAAAAAGATATTCAGTCTGATTAATTTAAATGTATAATTAATTCAATTGCGCTGTTAAAAAACCATGAAATTTGTGTGCAAAGTTTAATATAATTTCTCTCTTCAAACGGTGCGGAATAAAATTTCATATAATAATAATAATTTTCGGTCCATTGAGAGTTTCGTTCGATAGACGTACATATAGCGCGAAATGCAAATATTTGATTGTGAGTCGGTTTGATTAATTTATAACAAATACAAGAAAAAAGGAAATATTGTTAATAACAAACAAACAACGGAAAATGGGAAGAAAAATTAACATGTCTTTTCACCGACTCGATTAACACAACTACTTCAATAAACGCCGCATGACAAACATCACCTTCTCGTTATCATTATTATCATTATTATTGTCTAAATAGTATGATAATAGTGCCTAATTTCCAAGCAGTACGCAAAACGAGGCCCTAGTGCGAAAAGTTACTTTCCGCACTGACTTTCCGCGCTGTTCGAAAACAAGACACTTTTCGCACGCTACACAGGCTTCGAAAATCTTAATTTCCGAGTAGTGCGGAAAATAAGGCCCTAGTGCGAAAACTACTTTCCGCACTGTTCGGAAATGAGACACTTTTCGCACGCTTCAAATAATTTCCAAGCAGTGTATTGTTGGTGAATTGTACTCTTAGAAAATTGACCGAGAAATCATCATCGTGATGATCAAAGAACAGTCAATATTTCGTTGAACGATGAATAACTGATCGATATATTTTTTTTTCATCGTTGTGTTTTCATATATATTTTTCGATATCAAAAGTGTAAAGAATGTTTTGAAACTTATTAATTTCCGTACTAGCATCTGGGTGCAAATTATAGTTATTACAGAATTAAGGAATGTCGGATCGAAAGAGCAGAAGATATGCCGCGTGGTGTGTAATGTTGGTTCATAATATTATGTGTTATATATACCCATTCGTCGTTTTCTTCTTTAGCGTCTCATTCATCATCACCCTGTGCGTAAATTGATCCCGTGACTTTTGTTCAAGTGGTGGGAATGACTCTTTGGTGACGTAATCGTCAACGTTTATGTACAATATATATATACAACCACTTTCGATTTAATTATATAAATGAGACCAAAGTCTTTTTTGGTTCATATTATACGCTATATTATATCGAAAAACGTAAAATTAAATTATATAAACAGTAAATGAACACCAAATGATAAACCGATGTCCAAAATGATTAATCAATGACATATAATATAAATATTAACGATTACTCGTAGAAATAAAAATTAATAAAATGAATAAAAAATCTGTAAAATTGAGAAAAAATTTAGTTTGTTGAATTTCTAATTTTTTCCTCTTCTCCGAAGAAACATAAAAGCTGAGGAAATTCGAAACGAAATTATTCAAACAAAAATCTTGAGATGAAAACTCGGACTTTTTTTTTTGTACAATTATGTGAAAATGTTTCTTTCATCTGTAAGAAAAATTGTATATAAAGAAAAAACAAATCGATCTCGTTGTAATTGAAATAAATTGAAGGAACGGTAATAATAGAAAGTTGAGAACCTTAAGTTACCACCGCCACTCATCAAAGTTATGATTCTAACAACCGCCCACGCTTAAAGGATGATTCAATGTCCGCTATATACTAGAATGACCCGGTGACGCCCGGTGGCGGCATTCTCTACTCCCCATTAGAGACGATCGGGTCAATATAATTGAAAAAGGAAATTATTTCAATTTCCATCAAACATTTATATATACCGATTTTTTTTTTTTTTTTCATAAAAACAGAAAAACAGAAAAATCACTCGAACGTGAGTACACCGCGTTATGAATGTCTGTATTAAGTTTCATAAAAATGTGTGTGAAGCAATTAACATATACTTTTTTTGTGTATTAAAATTCACCTTTTTCAATATTCCAATATTCATATAACCGTTTTGAAAATTCAATATCATTCGGAAATTTCATAGCCAAGATTATACTAGATTTCATGTACAAGATGTTTCGAAAATTCGGCTGAATACTCGTATGATATGAAAATTCATGATGATTTCATTTAAAAATGGGTTTCCAATGGTACAATAATCGCTAAATCGGATCATAAAATATTGCGGAAGGACCCAAAAAAATGATAATTTTGCGCTTTTGATTGGATGGACTGTTGATAACTGACCGAAATACCGCTTTGTCACTGAAAACTAAAAAAGAATCATAGTATGGTTCGAATCTCCGAAACAGTTTCATAAATTTAATAGAACCACACCGATATTGAGATATAATAATTGAAAACTCGGTGTGTTTTTCCAATATTAAGACAAAACCACGAATTTTCAATATGTTTTATACTAATTTAATTTGCATCACCAGAATTTGTAAATTTCATTCCTCTTTGTATAATAAATTTCAAGACAGCTGTATATAGACGAAAGTTATTCGAACGTCGAAACGTTGGCAAGAATCTATCAATCAATCTTGAATATTGAGCTACTGATCGATCGATCATCTAGGTAGTCACATATCTGTACATGTATATCGCATAGTTTATCAGCTACGGCAGATATAGAAGGCAGGACGTTGTTATAACAATTTTTTTTTCCAAGTGTGTTGCAATAGTGGTTACGTATTTATGTATGTACATGCAGTACATACATAAAGTCCATGTAAACTTAGGGCGAATCAGTAGTTGTGTCATACTTTACGCACGTCTGCAAAGGTATGAGATAGGGTAGGGTTATATATACGTATACATATATATACAGAGGTAAGAAGTCGTTCTCGAAGAACCTGAACCATTAACGGGATGTTGAACTTCGAAGAGAGAGAGAGAGAGAGAGAGAGGGGGGTGGGGGCTTCAAACACTGCAGAATAAATATATATATAAATAGAATGATTGAATGATTTGGTTTAAAACGAATGATTTTTGCAATTTAAGAAGGAATGAAAAAATATGTAATACTGACCATGAATCGCGGATATATATATTTTCCAATTCGCTAAAAATTTACTAAAAATTTACTAATTTACTAAAAAGAAAAAAAAATTGACTTGAAACACTAATAAATGCAACTATATATTCATTCAATTTTTGAATATTGAAGAATCATATGTGAAAAAAGACAATAAGACTTCCTTCAATTTCTTCAATAAATATACCTATATAAAAAGTAAATCTGTATGCAAAATTAGTAAAAGGCTCTAAGTAAAACTGTAATCTAGCGAAAAAAAAAAAATGTTCTTTCAAGTTTCTCTATTGGATTTAAGAGTATATATATTTATATATAGATAATATACATAAATGTAAGCGTATATCGAACAAGTGTGATTCTCAGGTATGTGAGAAGTGTGGGAGTATCGTATACACAACGACTCTAACTTCCGTATCGCAGTTATTCGTAAATATACGCATATAGAGCATATAGAGAAAGCACGTGTACAACGCGTGTATGGGTATAAGAAACGCGAGCATATAAACGCCGTCAGAGGTTTGCATAATTTATAAAACGGATTTCTGTCCTTTGTACATAAGCAGTCTATATTGTCATCGTAATTTATACTTCATTTTCTACACCGAATCGATTCAGATAAATAAATTTATACATAAAATATATGATAACATAAAACCTATAACATATTTTTTATCATAGAAAACAGGTCGAAATTTTCTTCATCATATATGTCTTTCAAGATTAACTAAAAAATTACAAATATTTATTATTAAAGAATAAAAAAACGGCTAATTATACTTTTGTCTTTCAATTTTCTGTTATACACATTTGAAAAAATTATTGAATGAAATAGAAAATGAAGAAACTGATAGGGAAGATCATATTTTTGAATGAATGTAATTCATGAAGAATTGAAGAAAAAAAAGGAAAGGGAAGAAAGAGAGAACGCGTGCTTTTCCCTCTCCGTCTATCCCTCTGTCTCTCGGCCCCTCCGTTCCGTTCTCTTCTCTTCATTCCTCTTGGTAGAAGTATGCGCGTCATTTATCGCGAGTGCGCTGACCTTTTGGCGAATCAAGTGCACAACCAGCAGCAGCAGCAGCAGGAACAGCAGCAGTGAGAACACTGGGAAGAACCGCCCAATAGACTTTCAGAATTGCAAACGGGAACGAAACGAAATGAAATGAAACGGAACGGAACAAAGCCAACGCATCCTACTATATTATATCTACGACCCTGAATGCTCCAGAAACACCCCCGCGATGGGATCCAGTTATGAACCAGCTATGAAATAGTATATTATGCTACAAGGGAGGAAAGAGCGCGATTTTCGCCGAGTGGGAGGTTTGCTGCCCGAGGCACGAGCGAAGCGAGTGCAGCGAGGGCAGCACGAACACGAGGTGAAAATTGCGCTCCTCCCGTGTGGCATATGCTATTTTTTCTCACACCCGGTCGCAAAATGCCACTTTTCATACCTCTTGAGCGGGCGCAAAACAGATCTTTTCGGCCCTCGGGCGGAAATGTGCTTTGCGCCCGCCTAACGCGGGCGCAAACGACTCTTTTCCTGCCCTCGGGCGCAAAGTTCCGTTTTGCGCCCGCTCACTCGGTCTGAAAAGAGGCATTTTTGCAGACCAGGTGTTGAGAAAAAAATCGTGTGCAACACGGGCGCAAGGCTATTTTGGCGAGTGTGATTGCAGTACACTCGCCTTCGGCTCGTACTGCTAATTTCACACTCGAAAAATAGTGTTTTGCGCCCTTGATACACAATGTACTATTCACCCGACTTCGATAAAATGACCTTATTCCGTCGCTGTAATGCGAGTGGAAAGTAGGTAGTCAATTTTTGACCAGAAGGAAGAGAAGTGATTAACCGGGCAGAAAAGTAAATTGCCGAGCAAAAAAGTCTACTTTTTTGCCCGGCAATCGACTTTTCTTCCCTCTGGTCCAAAATTGACGACTTTCGACCCGCGTTTCAGCGGCGAAATACGGTCATTTTATCGTAGTCGGGTGAAAAGGAATTTTTGTATTTTGAGACTAGGTTTGATGATAATAATTGAATTGTGGTTGTCGATACTACAAAGTTCGACGAGAATACATCCTCTGATTATTTTGAAACAAACCACAGGAATTCTGTATCCAAAAACGTTCTTTTTGGGACGTAGACGATCGCGGACGATTCACTCCTTCTATGACCTTACCTAGTATCAATATTCAAAAATTGGTATTCAGTACGTGTCAATATGGCTCAGGTGGTATGTACAGTGATATCGGGCACAGGGGGTAACGAAGACCGCACAATTACGTCGAGTATCGTGATAAAATACTGATTCATCAGATTTCACACTCGACATCGTATTATTCGTCTCAATTTCCACGAGATCATGATTAATCCCGTTTCCATGACCCCTCTGCGTGCATTATTATCGATAATACGCTACTCGAGCCATATTCACACGTCGGACGACGATTTTTAAAAATTGCTTCTATCACAGAGTCGAAGGAGGACGGAATCGTCCGCGATTCTCTTGGTCTCAAAAATTATATTTTTGAACTGAGAATGTATGTGTTTCGTTCCAAAAGAATCGGTGGATGTATTCTTCGTCTGGGAAACGATTTTGAAAAAAATGTCGAGTCAAATGACGCGCGATGCGGTCGGAAACCCCACGTATCCTTCAAATGGGTCGAAATTCTCATCGAGGAATCGATTCGTTCCTTCGAATTTCGGAGATTGATCGAATCCCAGAAGATCACAACGGTCTGAAAGTGATGCCTGACCTAAAACACGGATAACGAGGGTCGACCCCGACTCAAGCGTCGCGATTTTTTTCATATTTCATCCAACTTCCCAATTCGCAGGAAGAAATTTATTTATTCCTTACAATTTCAACCCGTTCGAAAATCAGACCACAAAATATGACCAATTTTTTCTCCAAATAGCCTCAATGAAGGAAAATGTCAATTTTATTTTTCTTCTACTCCTGATACACGTCAGGTCTATACAATCTCCGTGGATTATCCCAAGCAATTTATTATCGATGATGTAACACAGTTTTTCGTAGGTTGGATATATAGCACATTTTTGTAATAAAATACTTGGCACTAAAATACCTCTCACACAATATTATATAATCTTTTTTTACTCTTCACATTATTTCCGAAACAATCTAAATTGGGCAAGAATATTATTAATTACATCAATGTATCAAGAAATTGCACCAGTTTTCAATCCCAAAATGAAGATACAAATATTTCTCGTCATTCATTACGAACACAAAATTCGTCTGAGCTAAAGAAAATTCATATTGTTTGCTGGACCAGATGGAGCTGAACACAATTCATCAAAGATCAATAAAAAAAAATCTAATTTGGCTTCAAAAAAAATTTCTTCACAATAATAATAATAATAATGATAATGATAACGAAGAAAATTAATTTACCGTCTAAAAAATCGGTTATCCTGTTACGTTAATTGTAAATAAACTGTTCAATCAACCCCATGTTTTATAAATCTAGTCAAATATCCTAAATAACGTTTTTCTTCTTCTTCTTCTTCTTCTCCTTCTCCTTCTTCTTCTTCTTCTAATCTACGCAGTAATAGAGTAAAGTCTCTGTTTTGACACGACGTCCAAATACCCAGTATCTTATCTTGGACCTACAGTACGTGAACGTGTACGCACGTAGTTAGGTAGAGACAGACGCACGCACGGCGACGTGCGACAGACGACGGATCCGAGTTTCCAGTATCCACGCGTCAACGCGCACGCACACGCGCCCGTTCAACAAATTAACGATAAATAGTGGCGCACTGTTGAAAACATCTTTGTATTATTTCTCATAGAAACAGGAATGAAATTCACAAATCCTGGTGATTAAAATGAAGTTAATATGATACATCTTGAAATTTCATATTTGTGTCTCAATATTGAAAAAACATACCGAGTTTTCAATCATTATTATATCTGAATATAATTGATGCGGTTCTGTTAAATTAAAGAAACTCAGTGACAAAGCGGTATTTCGGTCAATTTTCGACAGTCCATCCAATCAAAAGCGCAAAATTATCATTTTTTGGTTCCTTCCGCAATATTTTATGATCCGATTCGGCGATTATTGTAGCATTGGAAACCCATTTTTGAATGAAATTATCATGAATTTTCATATCGTACGAGTATTCAGCCGAATTTTCGAAAAATTCTGTATATGAAATTTAGTATAAATCTTGGCTATTAAATTTTGAATTATCAAAACTGTTACATGAATATTGAAATATTAAAAAATTTGAATTTTAATATACAAAAAGTATACATATGTTAATTGGTTCGCATACATTTTTATGAAACTTTGGCTATCACGTGAAACCACGCCCCCACCAAGATTTTCAGTACATGAGGATATACAGGGTGAAATAATGACGCTGAAACGGTCCGAAGTTGGCTAGAATCGAGAAACGAGCTTTTAGACGGTTTTTGATTGGTTCAAAACTGTCTGGAAGTCTTTTTTTCTATTCTAGCCAACTTCAGACTGTTCCATCGTTAGGGATTCACCCTGTAAGGAGGTCTCATTCACTCTGAATTTTCGATGAGTGAATTATTCACTTATTATAATAAATGGACAGAAAATAATAATTGAATTCACTCCTGAGATACTGAATATAACAGAAATTAAATTGACTGATTTATATTCACTCCAATCGAGTGGAAGATCGATTTTCTCCACGAAGATCACGATTTCATTCGAGGAGAGTGAAAAAGTTAATAATAATGAAAGCAATAATAGATTATATTCACTAACTCGTCAGCTTCGATAGTTTATCGAAAATTTATCGAAGATAAAATCTGCCAATTATGAACAATAGCTTGGATATCAATTTTCCGATTCAAAGTCATTTGAAATGAGGAAAAATCTATCTGACTTCCTCGATTTTCTTCTACCTTGGCCCATTTTGGTCCGCTAAACTATTCCCTACAATTTCACCGTGACAATTATTATTTTTATTCGATACTCGGTTAAATGTTGCCATTTGTTTAGCCAAGTCGATGTCGATGTGATCTTATAAAATCATCTGCCAAACAACGAAACGTTATTAAAAAATTCTGTCACGGTAGAAATCGTACGGAATAGTTGACCGAACAAAATGAGCCAAAGGTGGAACTAAATCGATCAAATCTAACAGATTTTCCTTCATCCTAAATGACTTTGAATTGAAAAATCGATACCTGAGCTATTATCAACAATTTTTAGATTCTTTTTGGGGGGAAAAATTTTCGGGAAGTTATCGTAGCTCCCGAGAAGGTGAATCAAACCAATATCCAACGATAATCAATTAACTATCATCGTAGTATGAAATATTCGAAGAAATAAAAGGAAAAAAATCTGTACGATATGTAATGAAATTGCAGTTTCATGTGCCTATTAGTCGGGTCGATAAATTTTTCCTATATGCCATGTAATCTGTTGAATTGTGACATTCTAATCATAAACGCAACTGTGTAAATATTACCAAGAGTGCAATGGCCTCTGATTATCATTTTCTCTCAACGTCAATTTTTTTTCATTCACTTTTTTAAGGTGATGAATTAACGAACAATAAATAATTGAATCAGAAATTAATTAAAATAAACAGATAAAAAAAAAAAATAAAAAAAATTTGTTGAATCAATATTGGAAATGAATAATCATAAAATTGGGAAGAAATTTTATATCAGCGAAACAATAAGATATAAAAACGATATTGACTAACGATTTTTCGGTACACATAATAATTTTATAATCGATGATACATGAAAATAATTATTTTTACATTCAATATGAAAAACAAGAAGAAAGAAAAATAAGAATTTAAAAGAAAAAGAAAAATGTTCTCATCTCACCTAATAATATTGTCGCAGTGTCAAAACGTTAGATGAAATCCATGTAATGAGACGAATCAGATCCATATATAATAACTTTATACAATACATATATGTGTACGGTTTGTTTTATATCATTTATATTGATCCACTCGTGACGTAGTTTGGTTCACATTCATCAATGAATTACAAGTTTAGATTTTTGTCTCCGTCGTTTTTTTTTTTTATACAAAAAAAAAGACTCCACAACGATTATCACTGAACTCTTCGACAATTTTTTATTTATTTATTTATTTTTTTATCGACAATGAGAGGAAAAAAAAAACAACCAATATACAAATAAACAAATCCCGCACTACGCAATGAATTTTAAAAAACTTGTCAATCCGTCTTACGTTCGTACGTAAACGGCGTACGATCGCGAACTGAGGGGTCTCTCTGGATGTCCCGAAGCATTCGCGCGCGCTTCGTAAAAAAACCACCGTGATGTGGTTGTACAGCAGCGACTGACTATAACGGCGTACAGTCTACACACACAGTGTGCGCGGTGACTGGGTTTCGGTGTATAGTTAGAGGACTGCGGAGACTGTAGACTTTTAGACTGTACACACGTTACACACGTATCATGGCGTCTTCTGGCGTCGAGTTTTAGAACGATATTTATTTATAGAATTTCTAACTCACACCGAGGTCGACCGTTGTGTCGGCTATCCTTTTCACCCTGTACAAGAGTCACTCACACTCACTCAATTCCCTCTCTCCCTCTCTCTCTCTCTCTACTCAATACGCGCATGCACTGTGTATCAGCTATACAAGCTATATCTGTATAATTAACGACGCGACGCGTTTACGCCCGATGATTTTTTTTTTTTTGCGATACGTTGGATATATGTATATATCACTGTTAGAAATTTTTGTATTGAATTTTTCATAAAAATGTGCGTGAAGCAATTAATATATTAAAATTCAACTTTTGCAATATTTCAATATTCATATAACAGTTTTGAAAATTCAAAATCGTTCTGAAATTTCATAGCCAAGATTTATACTGAATTTCATATACAGAATTTTTCGAAAATTCGGCTGAATACTCGTATGATATGAAAATTCATGATGATTTCATTTAAAAATGGGTTTCCAATGATACAATAATCGCTAAATCGGATCATAAAATATTGCGGAAGGAACCAAAAAATGATAATCTTGCGCTTTTGATTGGATGGACTGTTGATAACTGACCGAAATACCGCTTTGTCACTGAAAACTAAAAAAGAATCATAGTAGGTTTTGAATCTCCAAAACAGTTTCTTAAATTTAACATAACCGCATCAATTATATTCAGATATAATGATTGAAAACTAGGTATGTTTTTTCAATATTGAGACACAAATATGAAATTTCAAGATGTTTCATATATTAATTTCACTTCAATCACCAGGAGTTGTAAATTTCCTGTTTGTATAAGAAATTTCAAGACATTTTTAAGGGTGATACGTATCGTATACGTGTAACTACATTGGTTTTTGTTGTTGTATTGTTTTTCCACGTAATTGGAACACTCTGATAATGAATCAAAAATATTTTTCTACCAAGGTATCTGGTCACGGTATAAAAAAATGTTATTTTCCTTCCAACAAATTGGAGAATTCTGAACTTGATGATGTTTCTTATTTCTTTGAAAACGTTGTCAAATTAGTTGAAATAGTCATTTGTTTTGAATTCGTGTTCGATGTCCGAGCTGCTGACACCGCGTCGAGGCGCTGGCCCAGATATTGACACGACCGAGACCCGGTTGGTGAACACTCGCTAATCTATCCGAAAAATATTCATTACGCAATTCTATTTCACATTCCCTCAGCTCCGTTTACATCGATTTGATGAACGAATCAAAAAAGCTCGCTATATTCGAGCAGCATTTCTGAGGAGCAGGAAAAAACTGAACACTGTTCGGGTCATGGAACGCCGGTCAAAAACTCGGACATGTCGTAAAATTCGTTGTCCCAGTTAACGACGAACGATTCTTCGAGCTCAATTTATGAACTGATAAAAAATAGTAATAACTAGATAGTTCGAATTTTTTTCTATGGTCGGAAAATTCATATCTGCAGAATATTAAAATTTGATCAGATTTGATCTCGAATTTATGTTGATGAAATTATCAAAAATGAATGTGTAATCAATTTTGTGTAATTTCTTGTACTTTGATATGAGTAATCTTATGAAAAATTTTGTACCGAAACAAATAAAATAATAATAATAATCATAACAATCGAAAACTTGATCAAATTTGAGGAGATTATAGTAGGGCGGTAGGGGATTTTCTTCGCTTCGAAAATCGTCTGTTTTTTGTGTGGAAAATTGAAGAGAAAAACAGCCCAGATCTGTAATTCATATATTCTGTCATGTTGAAACTCTTGAATTGGTTTTTCACGGAATAAAGACGACGAATGTTTATAAAGTGACGTATGGAAGTAAGTAAATCAGCTGGTTGCTTCGTCAACCGTTGCATTATTGCAAAAAATACAGACTTGTCTCGTCGTCAGACGTTTCTGATTAAACATAAATATTTGAAATTGCATTCACATGCTTTCACATTCTCATTCATTCCTGAGACTGCAAATATTGAAGCAATTACAAAATTAACAGTATAAACAATAAAATAAAGAGATAAAATATATTTGAGGATATATAAAAAAAAAAATTGAGCTTCTCCATTTTTAGATCACTGGCCTATCAATGATCATTTCGTTACGTATTTAGAGGATTAGATTACGTAAAATAATATGACATTATTTAGATTCGATATTAATATATAAATTTCCAGCGATTTGACATTGAGCAATATTTTTTTAACAACAAATAGACAGGCAAATAAAATTGGATGATGTTCGGCAAGAACGAAAACGGCGTTTAAAATAGACAAGAAAAAAAAATTGATCCCGATATTCGACCGTCATTTGGGAAAAAAAATCGTGACATTTTTTCGTTCAATAAAATTATCAAAATATGCGAGGATTTTTTTTCTCTTGTTACATCAAATCAAATATATATATACTATAACCCTATGGATTATGTAACGTTCGATATCGCGTAAGCCTTCTTTTTTATCTTTCGGAATGTTTTGAAGATAATATAAAAAAAAAAACTCGCATCGATTGATCGCGGTGATAGAAGATAAATGAAAGAAAAAAAGAAACTCAATTATGTTGTTGATTTTTATTTGTCAGTAATTTTTTTTCTTCTGTTCTTCTTAATACGATGAAATGAAATTCCAATTTTCTTGTTCAGTTTCATCGCGTTTAGTACCGATAATAATCTTGAAATAATAGTTTCTCGTTCTACGATAAGCAACAACGCAATGATAATGATTATAACAATTAATTAACCGCGAATAATCTGATACAACGCGTCGTCATCGGTGGGATTAATTGAATCGCGAATCAGATTCATAATCATAACTCGGGTTCTACGATTAGAGGCTAGGATGAAGGGATCTCGAAAAATTATTCTGGATTATATATATTTTTCATTATATATTCATTACATTTAATTAGGTTTATCAAAAGTGTTGAAATGAAACCGCGCGTGATAAGAGGAAATTTCCTCGAATAACACGTCGCCACAACTCATCGTCAGACTGTTTTTTCACTTCCTGTTCTATAATTAAAATTCACTCTTTTCATTATCGCTGAACATAGAAAACACATTTAGTTTAAATTTTTTCTTCTTTTTCCTCCATTTAATTTATACGTTACAGTAAAATAACGATAATAATAAATAAATAAACAAATATCGATCATTGCAAATCAATACTGTAATTAAATAATTGATTCATGTAACTTTAATCATATGAAAATATTTAGTAATATCATGAGAAAATTTTAAATAAATATATTTATAATAATGATGGGTAAATGTGAGAGTTTCTGTATAATCTCCAAGCTCGAGTGCCCTAGCGAACGTCTAATTCCCATCAGAGTTTCTTATCATCAACCACAAAGTGTGGCAGATTGTTGTTATTCAATTCTTTATCAAACCGGCCACGTATAAGCCTCGTACGCAGGCAGAGAGAGGCTACGAGGCTTCGGCCGACCACTAACAGGTGGTTACTACTTGTAGCGGAGCACGGCGCACCGCCACAACCACTGCCTGATGCGAACGATTCGTACGGAATTATTACTCACGATTTTTTCGGCCTAAATATGCGATTTTCGTAAAAATTGCAAGATAGCAAAAACGTAGAGCTCATCGAGATCTACAAAAAAGACTTGAACACGATTTCGATAGCTCCAACCGGTACTGAGATAATAGCGGAAAACTTTTTTTTTCTTCATTTTTTCCCAAATCGTTTTATAAAAAAGGGTATAAGGGTTTTAATATCGTCTATTTTTTTCCTCTGTTGAATTTCCCGGTTCTATATTCAACTTTCTTGATGATTTTTCCTGAAGCTGTTTCAGAGGAGGAGGAGGAGGTTAATTAATCGTAGCCATTTTCATATAATCGCCATTCATTTGGCTGTGGTTGATAATTTATCGTTTTTTCACACTTTCATCCATCCTCCCCTACCCCACGGTATCGATGACAGGAAACTATGTGTCTGTATACGCCCCTGAAAAGTTGCGCGCAAAACCGCGACCAATTGGTCGAACACAAAGGAGGCTAAAAATAAACACTTCGACAAGGTCAGCTGTATATTCGTTCCCTCCATCTCTCTTCCTCGCCTCCACCTATCATCGATCCATTGAAGTAGCTACTTCACGCTATTAGCCACCCCGGGAGGAATTATCGGAAGAAAAAATAAATAAAAATCTTCGTTCCCTACTTCACATTCAAATATTCTATCGTATGTTGCAGAATTAATTATATTTCACAATTCAACCCACGGAGGAAATTATTCGCCTATCCGAATGGGGAATTTTCTCTCACTCTCGGTAACTAGTCGGCGCGCAAAAGGATGCGCGCGCATGACTAGAGCGGGAAGTAATTCCGACGCGAGCGCTCGTAGTGGCGGAAAGCGGAACTGGCGGTAACCGAATTCGGCGGATGACGATGAAATTTCTTATACAAACAGGAATGAAATTTACAAATCCTGGCGATTTGAATGAAATTGTTATAAAACATGTTGAAATTTCATGAACTTTTGTAATTGTTGGAACATCAGTATCAGAAATATATGAGAATGTGAACCTAAGTTTAGATATTCATGTTTGTTCAGAAACGTCCGACGACGAGACAAGTCTGTATTTTTGCAATAATGAAACGGTTGACGAAGCAACCAGCTGATTTACTTACTTCCATACGTCACATTATATAAACATTCGTCATCTTTATTCCGAGAAAAATCAATACAAGAGTTTCAACATGACAGAATATATGAATTACAGATCTGGGCTGTTTTTCTCTTCAATTTTCCACACAAAAAACAGACGATTTTCGAAGATAAGTAAATCCCCTACCGCCATACTATGATCTCCTCAAATTTTATCAAGTTTTCGAATATTATTATTATTATTATCATTTATTTGTTTCGATACAAAATTTTTCATAAGATTACTCATATCAAAGTACAAGAAATTACACAAAATTGATTACACATTCATTTTTGATAATTTCATCAACATAAATTCGAGATCAAATCTGATCAAATTTTAATATTCTGCAGATATGAATTTTCCGACCATAGAAAAAAATTCGAACTATCTAGTTATTACTATTTTTTATCAGTTCATAAATTGAGCTCGAAGAATCGTTCGTCGTTAACTGGGACAACGAATTTTACGACATGTCCGAGTTTTTGACCGGCGTTCCATGACCCGAACAGTGTTCAGTTTTTTCCTGCTCCTCAGAAATGCTGCTCGAATATAGCGAGCTTTTTTGATTCGTTCATCAAATCGATGTAAACGGAGCTGAGGGAATGTGAAATAGAATTGCGTAATGAATATTTTTCGGATAGATTAGCGAGTGTTCACCAACCGGGTCTCGGTCGTGTCAATATCTGGGCCAGCGACTCGACGCGGTGTCAGCAGCTCGGACATCGAACCCGAATTCAAAACAAACGACTATTTCAACTAATTTGACAACGTTTTCGAAGAAATAAGAAACGTCATCAAGTCCAGAATTCTCCAATATGTTGGAAGGAAAATAACATTTTTTTATATCGTGACAAGATAACATGATTGCAAGAAGTAAAAAGAACTTCGATCTTTCGTTAAATTGAATCAATAACAACATTTAAAAAGTATAATGAGATCAAATCCTCGCGACGAGGTCAAATAGCCGAGTGTCCATCGTAGATCTAAAAATATACTCACCATCGTAGTTTTTTCGTTAATTTTTTCACCTCTGCAGATCGCGTAGATTTATGTACAGTATATTCACACGGAACTATAGACGCATAGAAATCGAAGAATCTTTCGCCGAAAGGTGATATGAAATGAAAACATTCGGCACTAACCTGAAACAGAAAAAATTGAACGAGCCATTAAAACAGAGCATATCAAAAAAATGATCTAGTATAGTTCAACACAAACATGAATGTATGAATGAATATGAAAGAAAACTGCAACCCCGCAAAACTAAGAAACCGATTAACCTTCTATTCATTTTTTTTTCTTTGCCATGACGACGCAGCAGCTATTCTACACTACTTAACTGTAAGTCTAAGAGATAGAGAGACGTCTAGTCTGGGCTGCTGTGAGTATCAAGTTTCCTTGACCATTGAGCTTCAATAAAAAGAAAAAAAAAAACGAAAGACATAGATAGAGGAGAAAAAAAAAACATGAAAATGAAGCAGCGATGGGAGAAGCATCCACAAACTTTTCCATTTGGCCTTTATTTTATGTTTATCGTTTATTTGTCAATTCACACATATTTTGTAATAAATAAATTAATGAACTATGAATGATAATTATAGTTAATCGAGTTGACTTTTCGATAATTATATGCAACCATATATTTTTATGTAATTTCATTTTATTATATGAATATATTTATCTCCTTCATTATTTTTTACTGATATTTCTCGTTGACTTCTTTTTTTTTTTTTTATTATTCAATTTAATTTGTTACTTTTGTTATAGCATCTGATTACATAATATCATTATCCCCTTGAAATTATGTGAATAGAATAAAATATTGTCATTATTTTTATTATTGTTATATGTTATTCTATATATTTTTTTTATCCTTATCCCCTGATTTTGAATACCAAAAATAACATTCGTTACGTAATTGCGATTGGATCGGCGTTTCTTCCGCAAACTTCAAGTGCTGCGTGTATAAATAATAAATATATCCATATATAAATTAAGCTTGTAGGAAGGTATTCACATGTGTAATGACACAGGCGCGGCTCAAAGCGAAGACAAGTGATCGACGTTGAAAGACCATGAGAAAATATTCCAGAAATAGACTCGAAAATACCATTTCTGTTGCGTAATGAACAATTATTTAAATTAAACGCCCTTAATCTATTCATCAAAAGATTTTTTCGATTGAAAAAAAAAAATATACATATATATATATACTAACAAGAGAGCTTTTATCACCTTTTTTATTTTTATTTTCCTCATTTTTGCATAGATTTTTTAACAAAGATAATTATTCATGTTTTTTGATAATCATAAAGAAAAAGCGAGTACATAAAATAATGAGAAAAAAAAAGAAGAGAAACAGAGAAAAGCTCAGCGTGAGGTCGAAGTTATAATTATCAATTCATGAAGACAATTTTAACGAAAATCTGTGCAGACTATCTATAAAAAAAAAAAAAAAACTAGTATAGAATTTTTAATTCAATTATAGTTTCAGATATAAATGAATTATAAATTGTTGAAGACATGAATTAATTTGAATGAGGTATATCTGATTATGATATTGAATAATTTGATTAGGTTATCAATTATAATTGACAGAGAACGTGAACTCGGTGAATTAATTTAGAAAACAGAATAATTACGAGGGGTTTGAGATTAAGATTGAATCAAAGAGAAAAAAAAAAATATATATATATATATATATATCCTCGATAACTTATAGATTTAGCGCGTAGTAGATTGGGGTACATGAGGCTAACAGGATGGACCGAAAATAGTAACGGGTCGATCGAAAATACCGGAGCTAAAAATACGGGTAAAAATAAACTGGCACACGTGTAAAAACAAAAATTAATATTTTCTTCCTGTACAATGTTCGGTTTCGACATAATACCGCAGTCGAAGTAATAATAATTAGTCACCAAAACGTGTCTATCTCTCACGATAATTAGATACTCGTATTCACAAAAAATCGATTGATCAGCATTATTCAAAATTTTTCACCTTGAATAAATATATTAATAAAGTCGAAATGTTATAAAATTGAAGGAAAAAAAAAATAGTTATCAATTTTATTGAATCTCTTTCGCAAGAATTCTCTAGCTTTCGTAATGTGAATTCTAATTTTAGGAATCCAACGAACAAAACAAGTCACAAAATTTAGTGAAGCATGTGTCTGTTTACAGATTTCAAAACTATTTCAATCTTTGTGTGATCAGTGAACGGTAAAAAAAATGTGTTCCAAGAAACGTGATAAAAATAGACTTGAATCAACAATTGATAAGAAAAAAGGAACGTCATAATTATTTTTTTGTTTTTGTAAATTCAATTGATTCATTCTTTGTGCCTCTTCTTTTTCTTTTTATGCACAGAGAACTGTTTGAATTATCGGGTTTTCTTTTTCGCGATAATTATGGCGAAAAATATGATAAAAGGAAAGGGGAAGGGAGAATCGCGAATAATCGTGGCTGCTTCAAGACACACTTAAAAAATTGTTGGAAATTTTGAAAAAATAAATCAACAGCGAGACACACATATCTTTCTTGTCGTGAAACGAAACTCTGTTATATTTATAGCCTCTGGGTTGTTTGAAGTAAAATACAAACCCATACGTAAGTTCAGATCCTCAAATATATGTAGGTATATACGGGGATTCCACGTCAAATCGACCGAAAAAACGGGATTTTTTTCCTGACCCCTTTCGATCTTCTTGTCCTTTTGCACAGTCGAACTACATGTTGAAAGGATGAACTGTGATTTTTTTCAGATTTTTTTGACTCATCACTCTATCACGAAAAATAATCGAATAAATTTATTTTCAATTTTTTTTTATTTTTCACGCCTACATAGCTCAAAACGTCAACAATGTATGAAAAAAGTTCCAATACCAAAATTTTGAGGCTTTTTGTGAACTTTTCGAGAGTATTTTCATCAGATTTTTAATACCCCGTTCAAGTGTAGTTTTAATACAAAATGAGTGGAAATCATTCATAACTCAAAAGTGCCCTGATCGAATTGGCTGAAATTTATGCACAGCCCGTCTTTCACAATGCCAAAGGTTGTCTGAAAATTTCAAAGTGGGCCGAGCAGTGATTCAAAAGATACATCAACAAATATTCGCACAGTGGCAAGAATTCGGCGATTATGAGGTCGCAAAAAAGTTTTTTTGGCCACGATTCGAAAATTCAACATTAAAATTCATTATTCTTGTCTACCTACTGGTGATCGCCCTTGAATTTTTGAACTGCGGCCGAAAAAACTTTTTGGCGACCTCATAATCGCCGAATTATCGCCACCTTGCGAATATTTGTTGATGTATCTTTTGAACCACTGCTTAGCCCACTTTGAAATTTCCAGACAACCTTTGGCATTGAAAAAGACATGCTGTGTAAAAATTTCAGCCAATTCGATCAGGGCACTTTTTTGTTACTGAAGATTTTCGAAGATTTTTAACCAAAACTACAGTTTCGCGAGGCACAAAAAATTGCAAAAAATTATTTTCAGAAATTTCAAAGAAAGACGCGAAACTTTTGTATGAGAACTTTTTTCATTGCTCATCTGGATTTCAAGCTATGTTGGCTTGAAAAATCAAAAAAACGCTAAAAGCTGATTATTTGACCAGCTGTAGTGAAAAAATACTTGGTCAGAAAAATCTGACAAAATTCACAGTCGATCCTTTCAACGTGTACTTTCACTGTGTAAAAGGGCAAACAGATCGAAAGGGGTCAGGGAAATCAGCCGGTCGATTTGACCTGGAATCCCCCATATATATATACTCAACTAGCTCGGAAAAGAGCGTAAATTTAAAATTAGAATACTAAAATAAATTTACGTATTCAAGTACCGAGAATCGGAGTTGCGTTTCACTTCCTCTCTCTCTCTCTCATATTTTTATACTCTCGCAGATATCAATTTTTTTTTTTTATTAGCTAAAAAATTAATCACATATTTCCGCCTCCGCTCAAATTGCACCAAAAAATAAAAAATAAAAATGAAAATAAAAAATAAAATCAAGTAGAAAATAATCAAGGTAAGATTTGAAATTTTTTCGGTTCGAGTGAATAATTGGAATTAATTAATTAATGTCAGTTAAATTCTTTTCCACAATTTTTTCATTACGAATTCAACCTCCTCGATTAAAATCAGTTAAATTATTCAATATATTTTTTTTTTTGTGTCAATTTCGAGTTTTTGAAAGAAAAAAAATATGTTTGTTATTCTTAGGTCAGATTCGCAGCATAACAAGTCTGGGTTTGACTGGCGCGATTAATAAAATACAGAAATAGAATGAGTAATTGTTGAAAGAAAAAAAAAACCACGAAAAAAAAATATATCCATAGTATAGCAATAAATGTATGAATGATCGATGATCAGAATTTATCATAAGTCTTTAGACCTCCGTTACACGTTGCCTACTTTGCCGTAGCTGTGAGAAAAATTATCGTTATCAATTATTGATATTTTTTACGTTATTTGTAATGGAATCAACAACAAAAAATTATTATTAATTGTTTAAATTTGAATATTCCCACGTTCTTATCTTCTGTATCTATAAAGGAACAAGTGGCATCAACGCCCAGCGCAAACCCCTTGACCTAGAAACTTGAAATTTGGGCAACATGTTCCCTTCCCTTCGTAAACACCCAATAAGAAGCGATTTTTCGAAATTCGCCCCACAAGGAGAATAAAAGGGATGAAACATGTTTTCGCGGATTCATGGATATCTCCTCGGCCCGATGAGATATTGACTTCGTTTTGGCTTCAAATTATTCCTCATTCAAATACCTAGAAAGTAGTTTAAGCGTTTTTTGAAATTCGACTCTTAAGGGACTGAAAAGGTGTGAAACTAATTTTTGAGGCGCGTAGCGAAGCGCGTCGGAGCGGGCCCCTAGTATGTCATGTGATTATAAAATATGTGCCAGTACAATAATGAAAGTGAACAAAGTTTCTAAATCTGATGACGATTTTTTCTCACATTCGATTACAGACCAAAAAAAGCAGAAAAAAACTGTTTTGAAAATTTAAAACCTGTGACCCATTTTTTTTTATTTTTATTTTTTCAATTAAAACTTATGAAACCCGGAAACTTTCGTTTTCTTTCGATTCGCACAAAAATATTTATCTCAATGAAATTTTCTAAACGTAAGAATTTTAGCCAGTGTTTAATTTCTGTTGTTGCAAAAATTGCAAAATTGCAAAATTGTCGAAACTACACATATGGAATTTTTTTTAAATTCATATAAATTTAAACTCCTTTCGCTAATTTGAATTCAGGATTACGAAAATGGGTGAAAATAATGTAATACTGGCGCCTAAAAGCGAAGGCAGCCAGCCAGCTAGCCGTCTGGTGAGTAAATTAGTCACCGTCTCGACGTCCGCATCCGCTTCATCCTCCTTTTTTCATTTTCTTCTTCTTCTTCTTCTTCTTCTACTAATTAATTTTTTTTTTTTTTTGGTCACCGCGAAATAAACTTTTGAAACCGTTATAATAAATTTAAAAAAAAAAGGAAGATAACCAAGAATAGAAGGAAAAATTAAAATCGCGTCGTTTGCTTGCGGGTCTTTGGCGCCAGTGCAATGAATCACTATGTAATTGTAACTATTCATGCTACAACTATAGTACAACGAAGCGAAAGTCACTGCACTTTCATAAATACATATATACGTAGATATACAGATGTAGATAAGGATTGTATATGAATACACGTAAACAATGACAAAATGAACTAGTCAGTGTATTACGGGTCGTTATCTTGTCGATGAATAACGCGGTTGCACCGAAGATATACGCAATAATTTATTGTTAATTGTTAATTCATTTCGTAATTTTCATTCATTCATTCAATTATCCATTCAT
Source organism: Euura lappo (assembly GCA_018257835.1). Lineage (NCBI taxonomy): Eukaryota > Metazoa > Arthropoda > Insecta > Hymenoptera > Tenthredinidae > Euura > Euura lappo. Next base: position 102,218 of record JAEUYN010002008.1, read on the forward strand.
TAAAATCCTGTGTACGAGGGTGATTTTTTTTCTTTCTTTCAACTAATAATCAATAATTATATACTTTTCATTCGATGAAACGGACTAATTTCATTATTATAAATTTCAGTCTTTAAATTCTGGGACAGAAAAATCGGAGAATTGCTTCACCAACGTTTTTGGACCACCTTAGTTCCATCTCTGACCATCAATTGGTCCAATTATCGATAATTAGTCAAGGTAGAAACACGCTTCAACCGTTTAATAAATTTATTTCTAAAAACTGTATTTATTACTATTAGTATCTATTTTTAAATCCTTGAAATTTGATCCTTGAACCTTTTTGGCATATTTTTTTTTACGACTCTCTGTAAAATTTTTTTAGAATAATTGAAAATATGCTCCAAAGTGTAAGAGATTTTTATGAAAAAAAAAAAAATAATAATAATAATTTCCCTTTTTTCATTTCTAATCCCTTTGCCTACTATAAAATATATGTACAAGTCTCGCAGGTGAGTGAATTTGAAATAAAATAATAATAATAATAATAATAATAATAATATAATATGGATAATGAAGACAGATCAGTAAGTAAGGTGTGTGGAGCAGCGAAGATATATTCGGGCAGTTCTATTCTGCAATCCGAAATAAAATAAAAGCATCGCATAATTTATTCGAGAGACGATTAAAGTGTTTATATTCTCTATTCTATATTTTACCGCTAGAATACAACAGCTCTATAGCAGCCTAGAAGTAGGACCCGGAGGGGCTATAATAAAACGAATTTATTTACACACCGCGACGCTACACACGTGTATATTGCGGAATGACTTAGCCTCGCTGTTAGTTATACATATGTATCAAATAAAATAATGACACGCGATTCGAAGGACTTTTCAGTCGTCGAAACAAATAAAAATTATTTGACGATAGCGAACATGAAGAAAACAATATAAAAACGAGCCAGTTTGGGCTGACTATTAGCCAGCATTTCAACTTCCCGTTATTCAATCTGTTTCCAGATATTTTGAAGTTTGTAGATTTTACCTCAAATTTTTTATCAGCGGTTCGAATGAGCCTTCGAGTACAAATTTTTATTAGATTTTCAATGTTTTCAGTGTTTTTCCCAGCAAATTGGATCCGCCATTTTTAATTTTGCAAAACTCGCTTCAGAATCGCGATCAGCGACCCAAAAAACCGAGTGGTACCAAATTTCATTCGAATCCGTTGATCCGTTATCAAGATATAGTCATTTTCATATTATTTTTCAGAATTTCGTTATTCAAATAATTCGCAAAGTACTGAACCGATTTCCGTCAAAATCTAATCAGTTCTGAGTTTAGGAAATAAGTTTAGGCTAGAATCGAGAAGACAAGCTTTCAGACAGTTCTGAACCGCGATCCAACTTTCTGAAAGCTAATTACTCGATTTATTGTAAAGAAGACAGTATGAGAAAGAGATTCACATGTAGATTATGTAAAACTACCTCAGACTACAGTGCAGAAAAGAAAATTCGGCGCATGCGCACATCGTGAATGATTCACTTCTCGTCCTAATGGAGTCTTTTTCGCGCATGCGGCCTTCGAGCAGTTGGAATAAATTCACACACTAGTAACAAAATCTACCATTTTTCTTACACATTCAATACTGTGAATCAGTTGATATAAAATTCTACTTATAATCAGTTTTGTGACGTCATTTATCCCTTATGATGTCTTATACTTTTTTGTTATTTCATTTTTTTGTTCAAATAAATGATAAAACCGAGTCAAATCGAGTTCCTTAATTCTAAACAGGAACATCAAATATGATCGTAATACTTTTTCGATTGGAATTATACGTATTTTATTAACAAATAATTTTTTTCTCGATGTACGTCTGAGCATAACAATAAAACAAGGCTTAAAAGCCAAGTAATGCGTATATACATATTACATATGTAAGATGAGTAATGCTGCAGTTAATCAAGTATTGATATTTGCTCAAGTGGGTTTATTTAATTGACGTGATCGTCGCTAGTTACGCGCATATTATACTGTACTACTGTATAATTCATAACAGTAAATTCCGAATCGATATACATATATATATATATATAACCTGAATTATTACTTGTTCCCACCCGTAATCTACTCAAAGTTTACGTAAAATCGCACGTAACGGAGTTATAAGGGTTGCCACCATCGCAGCGTCTAATTATAATCAATATCGCATCATCGATTCCGTGAAGAAGAAAAAAAATAGCTTCAGAATTTTTTTAAATCGCATCAAAGATAAAAAAATCCCCAAAAAATCGTTTATTGATCATTTTATTATTCTTCTCGGAAAATATAATCAGAAAAACAAAAATCGTTCACCCTGAATGATTGTATAAACTGCAATCAGCCCGTCATTTGTCAAGCTACTTGGCAACGAATCTCGACCATCAAACTCTCAACGTCCACTTCAACCCTTGACTCCAATATCATCTGACAAATTTTCAACACGTGGGCCGATCCTCGAATCTCGTCCTTTTACAGATTTGAGACAGTATTTTCATCCAATGTTTAAATTTTCATCAATTTTTGTATACATAGAGAAAAAAAAATCGTCAATTTTCTACATTTTTACATTTTATTTTATTCCTCATAAAACAATAAGTACATGTTCATCGATTTGGGTCATCGATGAACTCGAGTCCCGTTCTTTCTTCCTCTTCGCGGGGTTAAAGAGAGAGAGAGAGAGAGAGAGAGAGAATAGAGAATAGAGAGGTGTACATATGAATGAATAGGCCTACTGGTGACACACCCGTCATAGTTCAAAGGCAAACATATGATGTACACGACTTTGCCTTGTGTTTATAAACAGTGCTACACGCAAGAAAAATACACATTCAATTAAAATTTGAGCACTAAGAACCAATACAAGACCTACAAGAAGAAGCTAGTATATGATGAGAAGAACTGACGTGATCTGTGGGCGAAGAAGGTGGTCTAGTGGAGTAAGTCTCCGGCTAAGCATCCTTGGATCCCGGGTTCGATTCCCGGATCGTCCGTTAATTTTTCTCATCAGTTTTTTCAAAAATTGGTATACACTTTCAGAATAGAGACGCGTCTATTAATACTCCGCGGGTTTTACTGGCTCTAGAGTGGGATGGGGATGAGATAGAAGACAGAGAAGAGAACGGAGTGAGAGAGAGATCTAGCGAGGGGAGGGGGAAATATGTATATAAAAAAAAAAAACTGTCTATAAATAGACTCGCGCTGCCGCTGGCTCTCTAGGGTGACCTTTGCGTGGGACCGAAAACGCGAGCAGCGGCCGCGTTTAGGCTAGGTTATTGGTGCGCGAGAGCCGGCTTAGCGCCCTACCCCCTGTGCGACTACCCAGGCGCCGGGTCTTTGGAACTGGGTTATGTTTACTGTTTTGTTTCATTTCTTTTTTTTTTTTTTTTTTTTGAACTTCGCTATTCGTATGTATAATGAATTATAATAAATGAGAACCTCCTACTTTTTTTTTTTTTTGAAGTCGGTTAAAAGAATGATTTTTGAGCATGCTTTAAGTGTGCCTCATTTCCGAACAGTGCGGAAAGTTACTTTTCGCACCAACTTTCCGCACTGTTCGGAAATTAGACACTTTTCACACGCTACAGAGGCTCCGAAAATCATAATTTCCAAGCAGTGTATCTTTGTTGGATTTAAATCTTAGAAAATTTACTGGGATATTGAAGAACGTCAATATTTCGTGAAAAGGGAAACTTTTTTATTGCAGGAATTATAAATATAGACCTTAGATATCGATAATCTAACTGACTATTCATCAGAAAAAGTAGGATTCGTGCTATTCCCTTTCCCGTTCTTTTTCTTCACTCTTTTTCCCCGCAATTGCGATGAGTCATACATGCATTAAAAACTCGTGTCTTTCGCCCTCCTCAAAGGGATGGAAGTCACAGTTTCTTGACCGGGGAAATAAACTTGCCAGCGGGAAAAAAAAAATTTTACAAGAGGGAAAAAAAAACTCTCGTAACCATAGTAACGATGAATTAAACCAAGAAGGTGCTGCCCCTAGCGGATAACGCCGCTCTCATGGTTCTAACCTCACTTTCGCTCGTTTCTAATGCATATCATATGTGGTAGAAAATAACACATGTGCCATGGGAAGGAGGAAGCAGTGGGTTCCGAATCTCCAGAGTCACACGAGAATTTTTTGTTCGAGAAAAAATTTCACAAGTACCCCAGGTGGGGTTCGAAGGATAATATCTTCAGGTGCGGGGGTTCTTATCCACTCAGCCACCACCGTGACTATAGAGTATTCGATCTTCATATCAATACGATACGTTTAAATTTGGCAAAAGGTTATAGAAAATAATTAATCAGACGTCGCAGGTGGTGGACAGGATATACATATAATATGGGTGAACCAGAAATTCTGTTTCACACGAGATTAAATCTTCTTGCCAAATATCATTAATTCTACGTTCACACATAACATGAATCCAACCCTGTCTCACTGTGCTGTAAGTGGATGTTGTTTATCTTGTCCCTATGATGTTTCACGATCTTTATAATAAAAGCGTTATAAACATTCAAAATTTACACCTGCGGAGTACAGTAAAATTCCATATCAATTATAAAGACAAGTTTAATCAAATTCAGCATTCAATGGGGTCGTGCAGAAATAACGTCACCACTCAGGGGACATTTCTGACATTCACGTCACATTTCAATATTTTAATCGTTTTTCTCAATATTCAGGCGACAAAAAAAAAAATTATTATGTGTCATAAAAGCCTTTTTCGAAATATTAATATAATTTTGATGAAAGTTTTCGTTGGTTTTTCATGAATTGAGGGGGGTGAAAAAGGGGTAATTTGTGGTGACGTTATTATATACTTGAAATAAAGAAATAGAAAGAGAAAAAAAAATGTAAGAGGTTTGAGAGAAAAAAAAAAAAAAAAAAAAAAAAAAAAAAGAAAGAAAAGACTCGGGTTAGCGGGGGTCGAGAAGAGCAGAGAGATCCATATAGCTCAATTCTATTAAAGTCATGGCTCTGGTTCCCTGCCAATTCTATTCTATCGAGCGAAGGCGTTCCGTATTGTGTGCGCTAATTCAGTTACGTATTCTTATACACATAATATGTTTTCTATATGTGTATTTACATCACATATACATATAGAAGTATAAATACACACGAATACGTATAGCTATGTACATACATACATACATAGATATATACATATATACGTAGAGATTCTTATGTACAGCAAAAGCCCGTTGTCTGTCCCATACCTATAACCGTATAATAGACAGAAGCCATTTTATAACAACGCAGAGATTATCCACACATGCGTATAAATTGTATGCACTGGATTAAGGGGCGGGGGGTCTAACTGCCCGATTTTTTACACAAAGAAATAAAAAGGATTATAATTTTTCATCACAAACGCACGTAAAGTCCGATTACACGCACGCTTGCGTGCGTAAAATCGAACTTTACGCACGGCGTGGGGAAAAGAACATTTTCAAAGCGAGCTTTTATTTAAAACAAAAAATACCGTACATCGATGAATCAGCTCAGCCTTTTTCAATATTTGAATATTCATATAACAGTTTTGAAAATTAATAATCATTCGGAAATTTCATAGTCAAGATTTATACTGAATTTCATATACAGATTTTTTTGAAAATTCGGCTGAATACTCGTATGATATGAAAATTCATGATAATTTCATTCAAAAATGGGTTTCCAATGCTACAATAATCGCCGAATCGGATCGTAAAATATTGCAGAAGGAACCAAAAAATGATAATTTTACGCTTTTGATTGGATGGACTGTTGATAACTGACCGAAATACCGCTTTGTCACTGAAAACTAAAAAAGAATCATAGTAGTTTTTGAATCTCCAAAACAGTTTCATAAATTTAATAGAACCGTATCAATATTGAGTTATAATGATTGAAAACTCGGTATGTTTGTCCAATATTGAAACACAAATATGAAATTTCAAGATGTATAGTGAATTATATGTATATTAAAATAATTATAATTATTATCATTGCTATTAATTTCTAATTCACAGAAACATTTGCTGTCCAGATTTGTGCCCACTTTCATGTAGTATAACACATATCCAGAATATGTGAACGAAAATAAACTCAAATATTCTAAAAATAGTCTAAATCGCAGGGTATAATCAAGTTTGTGTGTTACGTCCGTGTCTGGCTATGTGGTTTTCTAAAATTCCTATTCGCGGATTGAGAAACGCGTTGATACGAAATACGAAGAGAGAGAGAGAGAGAGAGAGAGAGAGAGAGAGAGTGGAACGGTGAGACGATAGAAACGAAGTAAACTCTGTTATTCACTTTATACATTCTATATATAGTCAATGTATACATGTGTGAGTATCGACGCACACGGTTGCGTTACGTGTAGTGGGCGGATATATGCGATTCTTATTGTATCCGCTTGTATCCCCTGTGAACGTATGCATCGTGTCTGTGTGATAAAACACACGATGTTGAAAACAGGAATGCGGTATAAATTCGCTAATCGCTGTACCGGGGCGTCGCGTACTCGCGTCGCCCACCATATTTCTTATGCGACTTAATTATAGCCATTGCACCTGGAAACGATTCCGAATCATCCAGGAATTCAATTACGCCTCGGTATTTATCGGAGATTCGATATTGGCGTCATTTTTATTCATTTTCTCTTTCATTTACATATTCACGAAATTCACGTCGGTATATATTTTTTTATTTTCTCTAGATACCTCAAAAACCTTCGAAATCATTGGAAATCATTCAAACAGACACGTCGAAATCGAAATACATGGAAAATTAGCTGAAACAATATATATTTAAAATCGCGTGTCATAAAATCACTTCATCAGGGAATTTGAAAAATTTCATGACAATCGATTCAAAATTTGGAAAGAAAAAATAAGAAATCATGAAAATTCATGAAATTGGCGAAATACTATTCAGACCCCTTCAAACGTTGATTTTGCAGTGTTGAAATATTTTACACTCATCGTTTTAGCTCGATTTCGTGTTTTTTTTCTTCTTTCAAATTTATTACATCGAATAAAAAAAAGTGAAACTGACCAATTTATTGGTATTTTGTTACATTGTAACCGTATTGTTAGATTTTCAAAAATAGTAATCGATTGGACTCGTGCCGTAAGCCAGAAGAAGCATGTACTGTAAAAAATAAATCTTTTCAGCCTATGTGTACTAAAGTTCTTTCTTTTTCTATTTCAGACGCTATAGTTTGAAGAATGCAATTACACTAATCGATCTCTAATTATAAACGACGTCTACTGATACAGCGTACAATATTTCAGCTACACATACCTATGTACATACCTACTTGAAATACTCTTTGTTAATTTTAAAACAAAATACCTATAGGTACGCACGCATACCTTTAAATACATAAATAAATATCACACACACAGACGAAACTGTTTTTAGTAAACATATATGTATATGACAGAGAGTACCTCGGTGCACGGGGATGATGTTTATTTAAAGGAAAACACTATCTGCACCCGGCCATTATTGTAACTGTATTAGTTATTGTTCTTTCGATTTTTTTTATACCTGGAGGATGATTCAAAATTAGCAACGGATATTTTGTCTGAAAAATCTTTTCTTTTTTTTTTTTTAGGCAACTTAGGCGGTGAAAACCGAGTGTCTTACGTGCCTTTTTGAATTCTAAACCAAAAAATTCATATATTGCATCAATTTTTATCGATTTTGTAAAATAAAAATTCAAGATCATTCAAATTCAAGAAACATAAATTATAAAGAAAAAAAAAAAAATAAAGAAAACAATTTTTTTCAACCAAATTTTGACAACGAATTGAATGTATAATTTCTAAAATATTCTAAAAATCGTACAAAATCAACAAAAAGATGAAAAAAAAAAAAATGGACAGAAAAAAAATATACTATATAATCCGTTGATAGACATGACGTGTGTGATAATCGCGAATTAAGTCTCACATACGCGTCAGTAACGTACGTAGATTACATATATACGTCGCAGTGGTATAAATTAGAGTAACAAAAGACCCTTTCATTCGACAATTTGCTTTCATATGGTAGTCGTATACCTAGAGATGGAGTATGGGTACTCTGACACAGCCAGTACTCACAGCTCACTGTTAAGGATGTATAGGCTATACAATCTCAACCAAAAGTGAGTCTCGTCGTCAATATTGAGTACTTCGAGATGAGATAAAAATCGGAAAAAAATCAACCACAATCAAGATGATAAGAGTATTCATTTTCAATAATATTAATGCCCAAAAGTTATCAACAAATTGTTTAAACAAATCATTGTTTAACAAATTTCCTGGTGACGTTATTTTTTTTTCATGTCAAATGAATTCGTTGATCTTTCTGAATACACATGAATTTTTTCAGAATTTTGTCACTTTTTTTAAATTTCCTTTTTCGATTTTGAAAAATGGAGAAAAAAAAATCTGAATTTTGGATATGTTATTGTGGAAACGATGTAGATTACAATTCCAAAGTTTCCGGAGCGTGGAACTAATAGTTTTGTAAATACAGCCTTTAGAAATTTCCGAAAACGGAAATTTAAAAAAAGTGACAAAATTCTGAAAAAATTAATGTGTATTCAGAAAGATTAACGAAATCATTTGACATGAAAAAAAAATAACGTCACCAGGAAATTTGTTAAACAATGATTTGTTTAAACAATTTGTTGATAACTTTTGGGCATTAATATTATTGAAAATGAATACTCTTATCATCTTGATTGTGGTTGATTTTTTTCCGATTTTTATCTCATCTCGAAGTACTCAATATTGACGACGAGACTCACTTTTGCTTGAGATTGTATAACCTATACATCCTTAACTCCGATGAGATCCCAAACGTATGTCTGCGCGTGTTTGTATCTCTACGTATAAATAGAATCTAGATATATCCTGTATATACACCTATATTCGCGTCTCCCATCCACGTGTGAGTATGATTCAATTATGCACGGAGATATTCCCTAATGTCTGGCTCATACCAGATACAAATTTGTGCCACAACTGAATCCTCGTTCATCTTGATTAATCAACGACCAATCGGACCCTGGGCTTCTGTAGATCGTTTATAACGCGAACAGACTAATCAAATGATAACAGCATCCACTTTTGGTCAATCTGAAGTAACGAAATCGACATTTTTTATGAGAAAAATTTCTTCGCACAGCCCGGGAATCGAACCCGGGTCTCCCGCTGGGTAACCGGGAACCTTAGCCACGAGACCAACCCGCTCACCCGCAAATTATTCTCATCATAGACTTTATCAGTGCTCTCAGTTTATCACCATCGAGTTTTGTGCCATTAGCTATACTAATTTTCGTAACTTTCACTATTTGGAACAACGTAAATGGGTAAAAATCAAGTATCAGCTCACATATATAAAAGTGATGCTTTTTACTTTGTTAGATTAAAAGTGAATTTTTAACTGTCTAATTTTAACTAGAGAATCGAGATTAGTTAATTCTTACGTTATTCTTTTCTCTTCCTTCGATTGTTTTTTTTTTTTTCCCCCATATTTCATTATGATTTTTTCTTATCAAGTTTATCGGTTATTCTGAGAAGATAATATTGTTTCTCGCAATATATTTCTGTAGTATAATATGTATTATTATTTTTTCCTCCTTTTTTTGTATTCGCGGTTTATGACCACATCCTTGTGTATATTCCGGGAGCTTTTTATCGTCGACGGACACGGTTAGCATTGTATATTTTACGAACATTAGAATTTCGTAACTACTATTCGACAGGATATCGTACTATTGTATCTATACCCAACGGAAATCCGGTCACGTGGAACAATTAAATTTCCACTAATTTCCTTCCTCCTCCTCCTCCTCCTCTTTCCTATGGCACAAAACCCACCGCATCAGATACACACGTATGTCTATATCTATAATCATCTATTCCAGTCTGAATCCTCCACTGATGTCATAATTTTGTATATAAGATCGATAAAATCGCAGAGTATCACCGATCGATCGATATAATCGTGAATCGTCTATTTTTCATTCTGATTTATCAATTTTCTTCCTCTCCTCAAGTCTCTAGTCTCGAAGATATTACAATCTCGTTTTATAAGAGAATTTTTAACAAAAAGTTGTCAAAGTGAGGTAAAAAAAAAAAAAAAAAATACACTCTCAGAAATAAAAACCCCCAACACTTTTGCGTTGATATCAACATTTATTATTATTTTTTTATTGCATTATTTAATGAAGAGAAATAATGTTTAAAAAAAAAATAAAAATGAAAATAAAAAATGTCAATTGAATAATAAAATGACACAAATATCTTAATCGTTATATAAACAATATTTTTTAATCTTCTTCTTCAAGTAATAATAATAATAATAATAATACTATTGTAAATTTTCATTTGTTTCCCAAGGGGCGTAAAAAAAAAAAAAATTAGCAAAAAAAGAACACTTTTTGCGGATTGAATAAAAAATCGTTCACAATACTGCAAGTGTACGATTCGATTCGACGAATATCCGGATAACCGAATAAATAATTGAAAGAAATTTATCGCCAGGTTGTGGATGGGTGGAAAAAAAGATATCCATATATCCATTTATCTATATATCTATATATCTAGTATATCTATCTACTTTATACATAATACCGTTGAGTATAACTGGGAGGGAGAGGGAAGCGAGGGTGTTATATAAATAGAAGCGGTCAATGCTGCTATGGGAACATGACGAGGCGAGAGAGACGGTGGGGGGAGGTTCAGTAGCAGGCAAGTCGAATGGTGGCAGAGTTTTACCTCGCCAATTTATCAATGTATATGTATGTGTGACGTGCAGAAACTCGTACATATTTCTTCGTACATATATATTGTTTATGTGTTATTATTAACAATAAGAGCGAAGAAAATGAATATTAAGTTGATATAATTGGGGTATGAAAAAATGAGAAAAATCAACAAGCGGAACTTGAAACTTTAATTGGTATTTTTTGGCATCGACAATTTTTTGATATTATAATAAAGTTTGTTTTATTTTTAGCATTTATGTTGAAATTACAAAAGTTACAGAACATTGAAGTTCAGCGGTTAGGCAAATATCAGGCCTTCGAATTTTTTAGGTATATATATTTTTTTTACGAGTTCTTCACATTAATTAGGTGTGAATAAAGAGATTTTTCTCACACCCGGTCGCAAAATGCCACTTTTCATACCTCTTGAGCGGGCGCAAAACAGATCTTTTCGGCCCTCGGGCGGAAATGTGCTTTGCGCCCTCGGGCGCAAAGTTCCGTTTTGCGCCCGCTCACTCGGTCTGAAAAGAGGCATTTTTGCAGACCAGGTGTTGAGAAAAAAATCGTGTGCAACACGGGCGCAAGGCTATTTTGGCGAGTGTGATTGCAGTACACTCGCCTTCGGCTCGTACTGCAAATTTCACCTCGAAAAATAGTGTTTTGCGCCCTTGATACACAATGTACTATTTCGAGTATGGAAGATAGGGGTTTTCGTATAATTATTAGATTGGCGCTTGCTTCGATATACATATATTTTCCAATCTATATAATTGAACGGTTCAAAAAATGGCTTTAAAAAAAAAAAAAAAAAATGAAAACCTGCTATTCGATCGGAAATTGTCAGAATTTTTCCAAAATGATGATTATTTTGTCATTTTCAACGCGAAATTTTGAAAAAAAATCAGACTTAAAATGTACACATTAGCATGTTGCCCATCGTTTTTTTGAATATCAAATCAAAATTGATTTACTGAAATTTCAGACAATTTCCGATGAAAATCATCATTCAATGATATTCAGGTATTAAAATTGTAATTTTTCCCATCATTATCAATGTTATTTTATCTATTTTTATATTCTTTCATGTTACCTAATTCGTAAATTTGAAAGAAAATCGATTCACATTGTATACACAGACTGTGATTATAAAACGGTTAAAGTTTCTCTCAATATTTTTTTGCAATACAACCTTTTTTTTCTAGCATTCAAATATTCCTAATTTTATTTATATTCTTAATTCTTCTCTTTCTCTCTCCTCCCTTTCCCTCACCGCGGTTCGGATTTTGGGGTCAGGGGGTTTCTGATATATCCCCCCCCCCCCCTCCCACGTGCTGTTTCGCAAGGCCGCAAATACTTCAAGGCCGTCCCTATTGATCGGTGGGGGTCTCAACTCGCGGCTTACACATACCTATCCTTCACCCCCTTGAGACGCAAGAGAAAACTTCCTATCCCACGCGCTCGACTGTTGTTTTTTCCTTTCTCTCCTTCTCTCTATTTCTCCCTTTATTTTTCTCTTGAGATTATAAATGACGAGCGGTAATTTTCTTCTTAGGTGTTTTTTTTTTTTGTTTAAAGCCCCTATTTCCCAGACGGTGGATTCCACTGAAAATACTGTAGGAACCTTTTTTGTGAAGAATTTGATAAGCTTTAAAATTAGTTCACGTCGTTTTTCACCTTGGAGCAACCGGAGCCTAGATATGAACGATCAAAAAAAAAAAAAAAAAAATTGAAAATACAGTTCATTTTTCTTTTATCAATAATTTCAAGTATAGATTATGACAGATTTTTTTAAGCTCTTCGCGTATGAATTTTTTTTTTTTTTTTCACAAATGCAGATTTCTTGTTTTTTTCTTGTACTGGATGTAAAAATTTTCTGCCTTTTAAAAATAATCGATATGGAAGGGGCCGTGCATAAATGGCGTCACCACTCAAGGGGGAGTCACCGAAAATGTGACGTCACATTTCGAAATTTCAATTTTTCTTCAATATTCAGTCAAAAAACCTGGTCTCAAATTTGAAAAGCCCGCCCGATGGGGGGGTATGTGAAAGTTTTGTGACGTCACCTTGGGGAGGGGGTAAAAAAAAGGCAGAATTCATGGTGACGTCATTTATGCACGGCCCCGAAGTGAAGGGTTTAACCTTTTGGGAAACAGGAATTTGAAGACGTTTGTCGCTTCGCTTGCGAATGGTGCCACCGTAACTTTTCTTCAAATTATGTGGTTTTGAAAAAATGTAAAAAGTATGCGCTCATCATCATCGTCATATTTTTTCAACTTCTCGATTTACCTGTTTTCCACAGAAAAGAGAAAGTTGTATTGTAATCATCCCGAAAATGAATAAAGCTCAGTTTTCACTGGTTTTGAGATCAATTTTGTATTTGAGTAACCGGATTTTGATCATTTTTGGTCTCGATCGACGCTGCTTTTCCAAATTCAGAACTCATTAGATTCTGGCATTGATCGGTTCAGTACTTTTCGAACTATTCGAACAACAGAATCCTAAAAATTAAAATCAAAATGGCGAGAACTGATCTTGAGAACGGATCAACGAATTTGAACGAAATTCGGTACCATATGGTTGTTCCTATCGCTGATCACGAATCTCAAGTCAGATTTGCGAATTTCAAAACAACTGGAATCAAAATAAATAAAAAAAAGTTCCCGCCTTGTTTTCCTTCTTTCTTTACAGAAAATGTTGATTCATTAAGCAATTATTCAATAGTAATTATGATTGTGAAGTAACACGAGGGGGATTATTATTACCTATTTGAACAATAGCAACGAGAATAGCAAGCGTTTCTAGCTATGCTCTATCACGGTTTTATCTGGTGTAAACAAAGCTAGACCAAGAACCCACGATGCTATCAGCATATGGTTACACACAATCCCCGTGGTCCGTACATAGTAGGTATGTATGTACATACATGTATACATAGTTGGATTGTGGGTATATGCGTATTATCAGTGTGCTAGAAAAATTCTGCCCCCTTAGATGGTCTAGACAACAATAAAATAAGTGACTCACTTCACATGTAATACAATATATTATATACTCCCCCCCTTCCCCCTTCCCACCCAGAACAACGCTTGTATATTTCTAAACGTACACTGTTAAAAATATCTCGAAATTTCTCATACAAAGAGAAATAAAATTTACAAATCCTGATGATGCAAGTTAAATTCATATATAAAACGTATTGAAAATTCATGTTTTTGTTTCAATATTGAAAAAACACACCGAGTTTTCAATTATTATATCTCAATATCGATGTGGTTCTGTTAAATTTAAGAAACTGTTTTGGAGATTCAAAAACTACTATGATTCTTTTTTAGTTTTCAGTGACAAAGGTGTTTCGGTCAGTTATCAACAGTCCATCCAATCAAAAGCGCAAAATTATCATTTTTTGGTTCCTTCTGCAATATTTTATGATCCTATTCGGCAATTATTGTAGCAACGGAAACCCATTTTTTAATGAAATTATCATGAATTTTCATATCATACGAGTATTCAGCCAAATTTTCGAAACATTCTGTATATGAAATTTATTATAATCTTGGCTATGGAATTTCAGAACGATTTTGAATATTCAAAACTGTTATATAAATATTGAAATATTGAAAAAGTTTAATTTCAATGTACAAAAAGTATATGTTAATTGCTTCACATACATTTTTGTGAAACCTCATACAGAAATTTCTAACAGTGTAGGTATACATGGTATTCGGTTGTACAGGGAAAGTTTATACAGGCCAAATTATTGTTGAATGTAATAAGTATATCTGTGATGAAATTTAATATGAATAATGATTCATTCGTAATTCATAAATTCATATTGTACAAAGAAACTTGACCTCATGCTCATCGTCGACTAATTGACAAAGACTTTGCCGCCGCGCCTATTCGACGTTGAAAAGTGACGTACTTTTCTTTTTTATTTATTTTTTTAATTTTATCTTTGTTGAAAAGTTGAAATAGTAAGATAAAATGGCAAGACAAAGTAAAATGTACGATAAAATAGTAAATACTTGAAATAGTTAGACGAAATAGTGAAAAGTTAGAATACTTAGAATTAGAATATTTACTAGGAAAATCAAACATATTAGAAAAAATTCATCGAGAAATCAAAAATAATCCATTACCAAGTAAATTTGATTCTAGCAAACATTAACAATAAGTAAATTAACTACTTGTATATCATCTACATATTTAATGTGTAGGTATACTAGGATAGAATGAAATAATATACTCGTTGCATTTCAATTAAGTAAGCAATTTTCTTCTTGCATCAAGTAAATTTCGCCAAGTAAATCGATTTACTTTGATAATGAACACTTTTAGTTTTATTTTTGGTTCGCTGTGGATATTAAAAAATTTTTTAAAATCTACTCAAACTCAATGAGGGTATTAAATAAGTACGAAAACTTTTGAGGAGACCATCAAGTAAATTAGGTTCACAAGTAATGGCAAAGGTTAAATGTTATACGCGTTACGTGGATCAGGAAGAAGGCAAAAGATAAGCAGAAAGAAAGTTTACTCTTCATTTTCTTATACTCTTCAAATAATTATTGATTATACTCGAAATACGTGATAAGAGAAATTGTTAAAAATTATTCTGATCAAAAAGTAGTCTCAATTTACTCTACTTCAGCTTTTACTATCCCGTAGGTTTAAATATATTTTTCAGAGTCTCTGGCGAAATTATTCATATTATTCGTCAAATAAAACTCTAATCTTTATGTATACACGATTCATTATTATATATATATTTTTTTCCAGGTTAAAATGATCTTGCAATGTATGTCTATAAATAGCGCTATCGCGCATAGACCGACCCCGCTCTCCCCCCAACAGTGATAAGAAAGTTTTGCCACCGCAGTTATCGTTATGGGTATAAAGTTTCCCCCCATACCATGTACGGAACTATATGATTATTTTATTATTATTATTATTTCAATCTTCATCTTCTTTCTTCGACCATTATTATTACTATTATTATTATTATTATTATTATTGTGTGAATTAATTATTTATCGTTAGATAATTAAGAACGATTTACATGAGTAAGGTGATAAAAAAAGAAACGATAAAATGTGTAAATATATTTATTTATTTATTTAATGAGTAAAAAACAAATAAAATAAGTATACAGATAGGATGAAAAAATAATCGATAAATAAACTATATAATCGCATCGTTTATCAATTATATTACAATTTGAACATTAGCCTTTTTTTCATTTTAATTACTAAGGTTATAGTTTTTTTTTCACTTTTTTATTTATTTGATAGCAAAAAATGAACTTTTGATTCATAAAGATCGATAAAAATAGCAAAATTCGCAAATTTTAACTATGATGTAGTTATTATATCGCAATAATTAATAATAATAATGATGATATAATAATTGGCTCCAAAGAAATATGAAAAGTTTTCTGATTTTCCAGACAAGATAATCGTGTAGTTTGATTAAAACACGTGTTGAAATATCAACATCAATCCTTATTACCTAACCTATATGTTCGAAGTATTTTCTATAGTACATAGTACCAATAAACCTACAATTTTATTGTGTAAATTGATAAACGTCCCAAGGCAAAGGGAGGAGATAAGGTTCTTTCATCAACTTCAGCTTGTCAGCCTGAATCTGTCATTCTTTCAACGTGGGAATAATTAAAATAATGAACATATATTTGTTCAATAAAATTACTCGATTTTTTTTTTTTTTTTGTAATTTCTACGATAATTTAATGTCAGCATTATTATAATTAGGCGTATATAATGTATAATTATTATCAACGTTACTCGATTGCTGTATTAACTTTGGATGATTTATTTAATTAGATGACAGTGAATGACTTATGTGATTTCAATCACGAATGAATGAATGGAATATTTTTTCATTCAAGATATATGTACTATAGAGAAATAGTATACGTCAATTTTAGTACGTATTGAAATGTGTCATCCTGATATAAATAAACTATATGAAATAATAATAATAATAATAATAATACGAATAAGGAAAAACAAAACAAGTGAAATTAATGAATGAATGGTTGAAATTATTTATTATTTATTATTATTTTTAATCGTAAAAAAAGAAATGACACAGTATAACGATAACGCTGTTATAATTCTGCACAGTGGGCGTAGTATAGATATAGTATTGTTTAAAAATAGAAGCCTAATTAAAATTCCGGAAGTTGGCTATGCTACGGAGTATGTATATCTAAAAATATACATCACCTATACACAAAGGCTTTCGGACTTGAAAAAAGTGATTGTTTAAAATGATGGAAGAAAATTATCACATAATATGCGAATCAGCGATATTTTTACTTTAAAAATTATTATTCATTATTGCAGTGTCATATAAGTAAATAATATAAGTGAGTTGAATGAAAAAAAAAAATATATTTTGCGATTAAAGTATTTATTAAATTTATTACATAATGAAAGAATTTTTTTTTTTCTTCAGGATTTCGTGATAATCGAATCGAAATTGAAAAAAAATCCCAAAGCCAACTCAGCTATACAAAAATTGATTAACGAATAAAAATGACAGTTGTGAAGATAAAATAAAAGAAAAGGTCGATTTTAATATCACAAATCGAAATGTCGGTGACTTTATTTGACAGAAGCTGTGTAACGTTAAGGCGTGTATTTATACCTAGAATTAAAACCGTGAACCGTATTTACGCTACGAATAGTTTATACGGATTAAAAAGAACCGGTATATTTTTGCGAGTGTTGACAGTTCTTGTCGGATCAGGCTGCAGCTACTTTTACTTTATCGATAGATCAAGGGTGAAAGCTCTGGTCGACGAACTCCACGCCCCGAATTACCCCTGGGATTTTAAAGGGATAATTAAATCGTTGGATCACGCATCGTTACGAAGAGGATGGGAAGTTTACAAGACTATATGCTCGCAGTGCCACAGTCTGAAATACGTCGCATTTCGCGAACTAGTTGGCGTAACGCACAACGAGGAAGAGGCCAAAGCCCTAGCCGATTCAGTTGAGGCAGGTGGACCTAATACCATCAAAAATTAGAAAAAAAAAAACTGATTTGTGAAATTCAACGACAAATTCGTGGTCAGCGTTTCAAGTGACCTTCTGGTACCGATTTTGATCAGAATCTGAAACTATTTGTTCATTATCTCCGTCATATTGGATTCACCATTTTGAATTTCACAAATCTGATTTCATATTCGTGATCAGAGACCCAAAAAACCTTCCGATACCAATTTTCATCCAAATACGTTGATCCGTTCTCAAAATATCTTCATTTCGATTCAAGTTTGTCGAAACTGATTGGAGGTTAGATTGACGTCTAGTTCATCAAACTATACAATAGTCAACTTCATTCCGAAATTTAGCGGATTGAATAGTTTTCACTATCGCGAAAAATGCGTCTCCGCCATTTCGTGGCCAACTCTAGAACGAACCAATCGAAAATAGGTAGCGATTGGCCGGACTCAGTCTCTACTGCGCACTAGCAGTCTGCGCAGGTCCTGGATGTGCGCAGTGGCGGTCTGCGCACGTCGCGCGTGCCCCAACGACAGGGAGTGGGGCAGACGGTCCCGAGTCCGTGAAATAAGTGGGGTCGTGTCACAGATTGCACCGAAAAAAATGATTTCACTACGGTTACAGTCATAAATCACGGACCCTTCGGTGAAAAACTTTTGCTGATGCAGAAAATTGAATATCAGAATCCAATACCAATAAAATATGGCTGTACGAACAAGAATTCTGTTTTTTTTTTTTTTTTTCACTAAGGGGTGAATAAAAAGACATGAAAAATGGTATTTTTTATCATCAGATTGCAGATGGGCCGGATGAGAAAGGGGAGATGTTCAAAAGGCCTGGTAAATTATCGGATTATATACCATCGCCGTATCCGAATGAAGAATCGGCAAGATTGGCAAATGACGGAGCATATCCCCCGGACTTGACGTACATGATAAATGCCAGACACAACGGTGAAAACTACCTGTTTTCACTACTAACAAGTTGGATGGATCCACCCGCCGGTGTAAATCTGCAGGACGGACAGGCGTTCAATCCATATTTTCCCGGAGGCGCTATAGGAATGGGTCAGGTAGCTATGACCTGAACCCTGAATTTAATAAACGAAAAAAATAGTATATTTCGATACAAGTGCGAAAGGTTTGTTTTGACGAGTGGGAGGTTTGACAATCTCACGAGTCGAAAACAACTTTCGCACTTGTATCGAACAAAATTTTTCATCACAAACGCACGTAAAGTCCGATTACACGCATGCTTGCGTGCGTAAAATCGAACTTTACGCACGGCGTGCGGAAAAAACTATTTTATACTTATAGCTTCTCTTTATTTTTGTTCTTTAATTTTTAAGATCATCGACGACGGCGCTCTGGAATTTGGTGACGGAACTCCAGCTACCCAATCGCAAATAGCAAAAGACGTAGTAAGTTTTTTGACATGGACGGCAAATCCAGAATTCGACCAACGCAAGATATGGTTGATCAAGTCTTTGGGTATATCGATCATTTTGATAGGCACAGTGTATCGAGTATACAAGCATAAAATGGCCTCGGTTGAAGCTAGACAAATATTTTACACACCGAGAAAAAAATCATCATCGTGTTAGAAAATGATAATATTAAGACTGTAATCACTACTGCAATGATGTGTAAATTTATCATATATTACTGTATTTTTAAAATCGATTAATCGACTAATCGAAACAGTATCAGAATCGATTCAGTCCGAAATAATAAACAATATAAAAATAATCAGTGAATCGATCAGTCGACAACGAGGTTTTGGAATCAAAACGATTTTTGGAGGCTATCCCATGTCGACATTGAGAATCGATTATTAAACGTTTCGATTAATCGATCATCGACGTATCGAAAACTCTACTGGTCTAAAACGTCTATTAATCGATTCGACGACAACGAAAGAAGGAAACGATTGATCGAAACCTTCGAAAATCTGGATTAATCGATCAATCGCAGAATGTACGACAACAAGAACGAAAAAACAAGAAATTCTAATTTATAAAAAATGCTGTTTAACACAATATTACGTGATTGGTTTTTTGAGAACTCAGAAACACAAAAAAAAAAATCTCAATCCTCAGCATATAGATACGTAATTTAGAAACTGGATCAGGTAGATTTGATAGTGATTGATATAGGTTACATATGTAAAAGTGGTTTCGGTGTAGGTGGGGGGGGGGAGGGGATGAGGTAAAAGGAGAACCGGTGAGTACCGGAAAGTACCGAAAGCTATCACACGAGCCCCCGTGTATAACATTGGTCATTTATTGCAAACGTATGTAGGTATTACGGTAGATATATATATATATATATATATATATCTAACCCGGGGACAGACACAACGTACACAAGCATTTCTGGCCACAGATCAGATACCAACGTCTCTGTGTGCATGCATGCATGTATGTATATAAACATACAATAATATATATATATATATATTTCACGATAAAAATGTGATTATTCTCAAGATTTACAAAATTTATCAAAAAAATAAATGAATAAATAAATAAATAAAAATGATTTTTCAATTCGTTTGTTATTCCTATATTATTCTCTGGTTCTTGGAATTTATTCTATTATGAAAAAAGAAGAGAATTGGAAGAAAAAAAAAATCGTTTTTACGTCTGTGACTCCTGGGGATCTAAAAATATCGTTCGTCAACATTTATATGTATATATGACAACAACGCTGCGCCAGAGAAACGTTAAAACTCTTACGATTGATTTTTTATGAGCCGTTAATTCCGGATATACATATAGAGGTACACACGGATGACCACCTATCAAACTATTATTAGAATGAGGGAAACTGACGGACCGGACGCTAAGAGATTTTCAGATCTTCTATCGCGAGTTTTACTGTACAGTGAAAAACGGAAAATTCGATTTTTGTAGGTACTATATTAATTTTGTTGAAAAATCGCCAACACACTCAACCTTATTGTTATCCTAGTTGGAATTTCAATATTGTGTTTTTCTGTTGTTTGTCGAACGTTTGAACTTCCTCATTCCTTTTTCCTCGTTAACATAAGTATAATTGCTAATTAATTCATGAATATGTTAATGAATGAATTATCAATGAAACACCGTGTGTGTCTAGATATATATTTTCAGTTAGTCAGTTAATATACAATTTTATTTGTTTATTAATTTTTTTCGGTACCGCGTGAATCCAAAGTATAAGTCACAAATTTGATTAAAAAAAAAAAAAAAAAATGACATAGAGAATTGTTAAAAAAACGGGTCTGAAGCTTCAAACAACAGTTTCTTCAAACTCCTTTCCCTCAATATTCAGCGTACTATTTTTACTCCCAAAGTTATTCGACTTTGAAGCAACTTGTGTCGAATTGGTAATTTTTGCATTCTGATCAAAGTGTATATAGGTATATATTTTTTTCGATTTCTTCAAATTAACATTTTGACAGAGCACAAATTTCTTGAGAGATTTTCAGACTTCAGCAGTAAATAAGCGACAAGTGTGGAAGGTAAAAAAAAAGTAAGAAGCTTGAAAGAAATCTATAAATATAAAATAAAAATTGACATGTCTGTAGGTAATGAGTTTCTGACGATATACATACACACAGACAGCGTAGATCTAACGAGATATCAGTTCCGTAAGTATATAATAAAGAAGAAAAAAATATATACTCACAGACGTACTTGAAAAGTTTTTTATTTATATAATAAAAAGATAATAAAAAAATCTTGGCAAAGTAATTTCGTTTCAATAATAGAAATTAGCGAGACCAATTTTATATCCCAAATATATGATCAGCATTCGCGAATATAGGAGTGCGTAGTAATAAAAGATCAAATATGCATACATATATGAATATATGCAGATACGTGGCGAATCAGAATCTTGGCAATATCCCTGTGACAAACCTACGTTCATAATTCTAAGAAAATCTTTGCTGAAAATCGTCAATCTAAGAAACGAAGAAGTAGCATAAAAATTTTGTAATTATTATAGGACAGTAATTTTCATAAATTTCGTATCATTTCTAGACTTGTTCAGAGAATCTGAAATATTTTTGTATTTATTCGTTCAGAATTTGGTGTAAAATTCGGCTATGCAACTTTTGTTCAATCTCAAAATGGAGTACAGCAATCCCTTAAGCTTGAGAATTTTCCACAACTACCGTGAAAAATATGAATAATGAAATAAAATAAATAAAATACGTTCCTAGTGTTGCGAGCCGAATATATCTGCAGGACGTTCCATTCATACGTGGATACCGGCCAAAGATTGCTCTAAATTTATATCCTGGAGAGTGGACAGTTGCGAGAATTCTTATTGCGTAATAAACCGAAGAAACTATTTCATTCATATGCTATCAAAATATGTATACAAACGCACACGTGTTTCTACCTACTGATCTCAAATTTACCTCATAATAATAATAATAATAATAATAATAATAATAATAATAATACATCAACTAAATGATTACTAATTTATTTCGTACTATGTGCGCTGCGCGCCTAAAAAATTGGTTCCACCCCTTGTTATTCCCTTAGGAGTCGAATTTCAAAAAATGCTGAAACTACTTTTTAGGTATTTGAATGAGCAGCCATTTGTAGCAAAGACGAAGTCGATATCTTATTGGACCGAGGAGATATCGATTAGTCCGCGAAAATACTTTTTACCTCTTTGAACCCCCTTGGGGGGCGAGAATATCGAAAAATCGGTTAGGTCAAGATTACAGATGTATAATATAATATTAAAATAAAATTAATAAATATATAGAAGAAAAAGATAGAAGATAGACAGATATAAGATATATATTCGTGTCGGTAAGATTCTTTATAGCCACACACTCCCATGGAGATGTACTCGGTGTATGATAATGATACAGCAATTATAATATGTGAAAAATAATGAATATCGTACGAGCGATTTTTGTTTCTTTTCCTCTCATCAAGTAGGTATAGAATAAGCGCAGTGGATCGAATACATGAGAGAGAGGGAGAATAACAGAACGTATCACTATATACACTAGTACAGTAATAATAATTCTGTGCGAACATTTCATCAGCAGCACGAAGCGAAAAAAATAACGTTATATGTATAGAAACACGTAACAAACAGACGTAGACTGGCTGGTTTTGTGCTGTATGCATATGTACATATAAGTATACCGTATTATGCAGTATATACATGATCTAAAAATAGAATTGCATTCGACGCGTGTGTTCGAAGTCGAGAAATCACCGTCTCGTCGTCGTCGTTGTACGTACGTATACCTATATATCAAGAAATTGCAGCAGCTAGCTTATAAGATACGTAGATTATACTCATTGTCAGTTACACGGGTCGAGAATTCAAAAACGTCGTAAAACCGTGCATAAAGAATTTAAAAATGAAGAAAAAAAATTGTGTGCATTGTAAATTTATATTCAAAATTAATACTTAAAAAAAGTTGCGTCGATACGAGATTATAATACGTTTACGGTTATGGAATAAGAAATTTCAAGAAATTTTCTTTCATTTCCTCGTCTGATAATTTGGTCATCGGACAAATTTGAGGAAACACTAGTTTTTCCTCATTTTTTATAGTTGATTTTCACCTAAATCCACTTTTTCGAATGTATATCGTTTGAATTCCGCGGTTCTTCCGCGTACCGATTGACCGCCAGATGGCGCCACGGGCGACATCATTTCAAACGGAAGAACATGGCGACCGAGGTACCGCGTGACGTCACCGTTTGCGTTTGAAAATTAAACAAGTTTTTTTTCAATCGGTATCAGTTCTTTTCATAATTTCGCAACTTGATTTTTATCTCCGAAAACCTTCCCTATTGTTACCCAATATTTATATAATCCGAATCTATACCGTCTTAAGTTACATAAATTCGTCCAGCTCCATCCTCTTGTTTAATTTTATCTCGTATATTATTTTATAACGAGGGTTGAAGCAACCCGATTATATCATATCTATATTTAACGATGATTATAATATATACCTATGTATACAGAGAAGATATGTATGTATTTATAATGTTTATATAAATTGTGACAACGTACCTTTGTCTGGAACCGTGGTAGCGGTCGTTTCCTCACTTGACATTATGGTCGTTCGAAAATCGATTTCACACTGCATTTAAATAACCCCTTTATTATCCACACTGTTTCGTATCTCACATGTCCGAATTACTGAAACAATCAAATACACATATAATTTAATGTTCGGGTTTATTCAAAATTTCATCGATTTTTCCATCAATTTGACAATCCAGATTAATTATTTCAATTAATTTTGTTAGATTTTAATGCTAACAAATTACCTGTTTTTTTTTTTTTTTTGTAATTTAAGGACTGATTTAGATTCAATACGATTTAATTCGTGTTAACTTAAATAATTTAAAATTATTTATCGACAATATCCCTCTTGTTATAAACGACAAATGTATACAACAAACAAAGCAATATAGAATTATATAAATTGACTACAATAACAAGACCGTGTTGAATCCCTATTGTCTAATCTATTATTGTAAAACGTTGAGGAGTGAAAATAGATCCACGGATTCGTCGGTTCTCCCAATGATCGCTGGGGACTTCCCTGGGGTTCAACCTATTTCCGCAACAATACGTCACGTTGTTCAAAACGTGATACAAAATCGTACCCGCCTGTATATGTATATTATCATCTCTCTTATATAAACGTTATATGAGTTATTGTTACTCTACATTGTAGATTTCAGCAAATAACGGATTTGACAAAATTTCGAATCACCGGAAATATGTACTGCGAGTTATCAATTGTTGAAACAAAAGAGGGTATAAATCTGTTTGTTCTATCGTTGGCTGTTTCAATAACGGCGCGAACTCTTCCGAGCGTTCAAAGAATGTCGATAACAGTCAGTTCGAGCGTGCTCGATCGGTAAAAAAGAATATTTCACGGTCTTATATGTGCGGTTCATTAGAAACAAGTGCATCAAGGTCACGACGACGACGTTTCATCGATCCGGGAACTAAGAGGATTTTTAGGATGTGGAAAGGAACTAAATGGACGCGAAGATTGAATTCATAGAATATATTTTACATAAAATAGAAAAATTAATAATTACATCCACACGTTGTAAACTTTTATAATCCATAACGTAAACAAGTATTAAATAGGGCAGAGGGCAGCCAGAGCAGGAGGCTAAACCGAATGATTTATTTCTACCGCGTTCTATTGTATAACGTATACACACAATCTATAAATAGAATCCAGTAAGTAACTTTACAACGTGAGACAGGAAATAATTCAACCTATCTCGCTATCTACGCTCTTGAAACAATTTTTCTCAATCTATAAATTGAACAGAGAATAAACAAAAAATGAATGCAATCATTCGATCAGTTTCATGACATACAACAACTTCATGCATCATTCTATTAATACACAATCTGCAAAAGAGAACGTGATTCGCGCAATAAGCTATAAAATATATTATATCGCTGATGAAAAATCTTGTTATTTCGTATCAAACGAACGCAACCGCGTCTCTCTCTCTCTCTCTCTCTCTCTCGCATTCCGATGAACTAGTGGTGCACATTCCTAAAATTCAAAGAGCGGCAAGGGGGAGGGGAAGAGACTGCCTCGAGAGAATGGGGTGTCTCCCTTCTGACCCCCGCTAACTAAAAACGGGGTACACCGAGAGAGAGAGAGAGAGACTGGCCGAGCGAGTAATAGATACACTGTCATCGAAGATATAAAACTAGTCAAAACAGCAACGAAGAGTGAATCGAAATATTCAATATAAGATATCGAGCTAGGTGATAAATACTCGGTATCACAGAGGGACATCCGCGTCTCTGAAATGGACACAACATACACATGCACACCACCTAGAGTTTTGTTTGAAGTTAAAATGATCTGTCATTATTTATTTTTCGACCTACCTCACACTCGACGTGTCGAGGAAATCTCATCTTGTTTGTAGAACTGGATTGTTTTTGTCTTTTTAGACACGATCATCAACCACACAGGCCGTCTTATAATAAAACTCGGCGTTGTTATGTTCACGTATTCGGCATACTGACACCAAACACAATCGCTAATATTTGAAATACTGTATGCGTGTATTATAAAACTGCTACTACAGTGGTTTCACACATCGTCGAAACAATTGAACCTGTTTTTTCATTCGTGTTCTACTACATAGTTAAAAATAGATGATGACAACAAAAAAAAGACGATAGAAAAAAACAATCACCACCAAAGCACGGTTATACCTATTTTATTTTTTTCTCACTACACGTAGGCATGTAACTTGTTACGGGGTACGGATATACACTACACGGTGGTATCACAGTCACAAAAACAATGCGACAACCATGCTACCTCGCTGCGATTTGACAAACTACAATCAAGCTTTTAGCGTGCGCGCGACACACGTTTGAAACACGCATGCGTTCATGATCGAACAGATTCACGGTATTTCACTCGATATCCACGACCTGTCGGCTGAATTATTTTAAAACAAGGACGTAAATGTCCTCCGATATCTCCTATTCGCCTAACCTACAAATTTTAGTATCTCATTTGACTCCGTCAGTGATCGACGACAGCGCCTCTACCCGGCAACCAACGAACTCGAGTCGAGCCTGTAGTCTGCGTGATGTTGACTCACAGGAGACAAGAGGGATCGAACGATTGAACGCAGAAGCATGGTCAGTTTTCCTCGACGACACGACAAAGACGCGTAGTTAAAAATTTAAATAGCAAATTACCGCCGATCCGCACGTGAGTATGAAACGATCAGCTTTAATTATCCTGTACTTGATCCTCTGCTTATCTAAAAACGTTGATGAAACAGCGATAAAACAATATATTTCAGAGAATGTCTTGGTTCTTTGGAAAGAAAAAACACCAAAGAGATTCTCCTCCGAGTTCGCCTGAGCCAGAGAATCCTGGACAGGGGGATGGGTTCATATTCGTTGAACGAAAGGGGAACGAGCCTCCGGAAGGACACCGAGGCGGAGAAAGTCTCTACCCTATCATCGGCAACGTTCCTCAGTATCCTCCGATGCCCCCAGCTCCGAAACAGACAAGCAGCGTCGACCCGATACAGAATATACTGAACGATCTACCGTTCAAACTGTGCAAGCAATTGGTCAGCAACGTTAACGACGACATAGAGATAGACAGGCACAGAGTTAACGAAATTTTGTCTTACATATTGAGATTAGAAAACGAGGAAATACTCTACGATTTTGCGGTAGAGAAAAATGTTATAAACGAAATGAACAGCGCAGGGGCTACTTTGTGAGCTGAGGTAGAACGCGATTTGTACTAACGCTATTCAAGGCTGTTTTTTTTTTTTATAGCAACTCCCGGCTTTGATATTATATTTTTATGTTTAATCAACTGTGAGAATTGCTGTTTTTTACAAAAGGACCATCCAGTCGAGTCGGAGTAAAGAACACAATCAGTGTTCGACGTTTCGACAACTATTCGCTGCCCTCATCAGGAACTTGTTAAACATAGGATAGTAATAGGCCTGACAGAGTGATCAGACGGTCAGGTGGTCCAGATCCAAGCCCTTGGTGCTTGGGACTCTCACCAAGGGCCTGGATCTGGACCACCTGGCCGTCTGATCACTCTGTCAGGCCTATTACTATCCTATGTTTAACAAGTTCCTGATGAGGGCAGCGAATAGTTGTCGAAACGTCGAACACTGATTGTGTTCTTTACTCTGACTCGACTGGATAGTCCTTTGGTATATTACGAGTGTAATAAATTGCCATTTTCGTTTACGTTTATGCATAGCGATTAAAATACTCTTGTAGATCGATATGCGAAGTCAGAGTGTCCAGTAGATCTTTACTGTGGAGTTTTTTGTATGAAAAAATAACACAATGTTTGATTATTTATTTACAAAATTCGTACACAAACAGAGCATCGATTGATGATTCTTCTATGACTATGTACAGAAAAATAATTAATTTTTAATCATCTACGTATGTTTTAATGTTAATTATAAGAGTTGTATAATCAAAATAAAAAAAAAAACAATATTTCACATATTAAATAACATCAGTCTCATAATAAAGCGAGTAGAATTAATCCACTAATATACATAAGCTGGTTATTAACGTTACGAGAATCAAGAACGGCAGCCAAGTCTTCGCGAAGCCAGAAAAACTGAAAGTTTCAACATTTTCATATATTTAACGAATGCCTCTTTCCCATTTTCTTTTCTATCGCTCGATTCAACTTACCTGACGTATTTTCCGTGTATGAGCATCAAGAATGCGAGTTTGACCATATTCCAGTTTCTAGAATCTTTGTAGCTCATCAAATTGAGCGCAGTAGCTACGTGAGAGTGGCAATTGTCGCAGCATAAGTTGTGCTGATCGAAAAACAGAAACATCTTTTATTATTTCAGATTCCTCTTCCCATTGGTTTTTGTTGGCTTCACCATTCGTTCCTTGTAGATTTCACTGGCTTCATACACTCCAGCATCCCAACCCTGAGCCCCTCCTTTAGCATTGTTCCAATTCAACTGCCAATACTTTGTCGGTTGACCAAAAGCCATGTCATCCTCAGAGACGTAAAACGGACCGGCAAAATCCCTTATTATTCCCGTCGACGTCGCTATCCCCATGTGACCGATGAACGGCAAAAAGTATCTGAAGAAAACGATAAAAAAACCATTTATGCGTCACAATCAGAATCTTACAAAGCTATGTCATTTCTATGTAAAACAGTAAATCGAGGTGGTATTAGTAAATCGATTCAAATCTATTACCTATATTAGTCTATAAATCTATTAGTAAATCGATTCAAATCTTTCTTTTATAAAATCTACAAATCAAGTATCCGATGTAAAGTTTCACAATGAATATTCTGATATAATATTGGATAATTTTTTCTTTCTTGCCTAAAGAGTGTGGGTCGAGTGCAGTCGTTCAATCGATCCTACCTCTAATTTTGTAACATCGCAATTTAGAATCGAAAACTCTTGCTGACGCTTTTCGCTCAACGTTTTATTTTGAATTTAGGTTATGTTTGGCTATATTTTATTTTTACTCACGTTAAAATTGGTATCGGGGTCCAGACGATGCATACTGGAAACCTTTTCCTTGTCGGATCAACGATCAGATTCATAGTCGACGATTCATTAGAAACCGGCGATGAATGTTGGAAAGAATCTTCCATAATACGAGAGGTTGCATTAACAACACAACTACGGAGTCTCAGGTTTGACAGTTCACCTCATATGTCAGACTTGGGAATCGACTTGAGACCATTGAAAGTTCAAAAAAGAAGTCCAAATCTACGGTTGTAACTGAAGTCATACAAAGAGAAAAAAAAACAACATTGACAGTCAGTCGGATATGAGTAAAAAAAAACATTAACAAACATTCAATTGTTATTTTGGTTTTGTTTATACGCGCCAAAAATAACGACAAAAACAGTTGAATGTTGACTAGGGATGGGCGATACTTTTCGATTAATCGAGTGTGTCGATATTTTTCTCATTAACCGATTTTTTGTCGATGTTATCGATATCCGATTCTTTTTTTTTATTCAACATCGAAAAATTCGATTTTTATGTTTTTTATTCAGGTTTTTTTTGTGTCTTCAAATTCAACCGTTCAACAACAGCCTAAGATCAGATCGCTTCAATAACAGTGAACGACAAATGAAGCTGGGAATATTATAAATAATGTGTATATTTGAAGAAAAAGAATGAAAAAATGGGTTATAAAAATGAACAGGTTTTTTTCGCAATAGTTTCTCATTTATGTTTATGCAACGATTTATCGATGTGTCGATGCTTTTTTACAAAGTCATCGATGCTAGCTACGCTCGCTCACTCGATTGGTTTTTTAAATAATTTGTGACGTCATAAAAATTAGGAGCAAAAAGTGACCAAACGATAAAATTGTAGAAAAAAAATACACATAAATTTGTAAAAAAAAATTGTAGAACAAAGTTTTGGAAATAAAAATTTGAAAAAAAAATGTTTAAACAAAATTTTGGGAGTGGTACTTGGCGGGCTTTTATAGCAATGCATTAGACTGTCACGTAAACATGTAACCTAGTTTCACTTGCCCACACCTGGCCCGCAAAGTACCACGGACAAAATTTTGTTTAAACATTTTTTTTTCAAATTTTTATTTCCAAAACTTTGTTCTACAATTTTTTTTTACAAATTTATGTGTATTTTTTTTCTACAATTTTATCGTTTGGTCACTTTTTGCTCCTAATTTTTATGACGTCACAAATTATTTAAAAAACCAATCGAGTGAGCGAGCGTAGCTAGTGAATGAGCACGACGCCATGTAGTAGGATTTCATTCGTATTCTGTTGTACTTGGCAGTTACATCTGATTTCAATTTTTTTTTAGAGATGTTTTTGAAGGAAGACTTTTTAAGGAAGTCGAATTTTTGGAGGAAGACTTTTTGTGGAAGACAATTTTTTGGAGGAAGATTTTAATGTACTTGGCGAAGGTTTTTGCACCAGAGGTGCTTTTTTGGGGGATATCCTATATTGCGCCTTCGCGCCAGGCAAGTACCAAAATTCTTCTCGATATCTCTTGTTGGACCTTATTCTTATTCTTTCCGTTGCTGAATTGCATACTCGTTTCCTTGGCCTTTGTTTCTTGTTTTCCGTGATTTCTTCTTTCCGATATTGCAGTTGTTTGGTCGAGCAGTCGGTATTGGTGATCTCGACTTGTCCGAGCTGGTTTTTTTTTTTTTTTTTTCCGGTGGGAGTATTGGGGATTGTGAGGTTGTGGTGTTGCCAGAACGAAATTTGGTTACCTACTAGACCGCAGCGCCAAAACGTACTGAAAGTGGGATTTACGTACTAAATTCAGCGGCAAGCTCAAATTGAAGTAAAATAAATGCATTCGAAGTGTAAATTTGTTCAAATTTTATTAGTGATCTGCGACGACCAGAAAAAAAGACGTTTTCCAACTCGTCAGTATAGTGAAATCGGATCTTAAGAATGCCAGGAAGAAGACTAGATGCAAGGCCACGCCCGATATCTTCACTCAGAAAAAAATTCTATGAAAAAATAGGGAAAAAAATGTGAAAAATTAGCTCGCAGGACCTATCTGATGATTTTGACGATTCTTCCTTTGGTTATCGGACTCTGAATTATATTATACTGATTTTAGTTTACATTCTGTAAGCAACTGAAACGGATAAGGGAAACCATCGCGTTTGGTGGATAAAAAATCAAATTTCAGAAATTTTCGGTCGAAACCGCGATTTTTTCACTCATCGTGTACAGGCGTTGGTACGCGTAAAAATTCAAATGTCAGACTTTCAGCTTTACCATAACTCAGCTCCTTCAGATGGGTTGGAAAAATGTCTTGGTGCACAACAAGCGGAACGGTGCGCGCCAACGAAAGTGTAACTGTTTCAAAACTGGTAAGCGCGTTGTTATAGAGTGCAACAAGGTGAAACGCGATGGGACCATTCTGAGAATACATATTTTCACATAAACAATCGAGTGAAAGAAGGGAGCGATCAAGTATATACATGAATGGAAAAAACAACAGTAAATTTAATGTTATATTTTTGGTAAACCGTATGTTTCGAGGATCAAATCTCGGTAGACTTTTCAATCTTATGTTTGTGCACACCGAAGGTGATTTTGAAACTTGTGTTGTCAGGAATTTGTTTTTTGTTGTTGTTTTTTTTTTCAAGTTTTCTAAAGTCTTGTGGAATTGTAATTCAAATTTCGTTTTCAAATTCCAGAAATCTTCGAGAAAATTCAAATCTTGACAAGTAAAGACTCGGGCAATCTTTTGATAATTCTAACAAATTTTTGACGAATTGTCGTCAGCTGTATGCGTGTAGAATTTTAGCACTTCTATGGCTAATAAAGTCGATGATCGTTACTAAAATGGAAGACTTATCCGATAAGTTTTGTATGTATTCGCCTTAATAATTTGACGATTAAAGTCACTTATGATGATTGATATCGATGATGAAATATTCAAAAAGGTTTTTAAATTCAATATATGCTCGTGAGCAGCGCAGACGGTCATGAAAGTCGTACAAACGCTTCGCCCATACTCGTATCATGTACAAATTTGTCAAAAGAGGGTGACGACGCAACACAGTCTCCGTCATATGGGAGCACCATAAGAATTCATCGGTTAACCAAATAATTCAACCATTTATTAATCCAACCCCTGCGATTTACAATAAATTCACACCATAAACGGCACTCCTGTATACCGTGGCTAGGTTTTTCTTGAACGTCGGTAATTCTTCTCAAAGCGCTATTTTATAGTCCTCCTTGATGAGGTCTGCGGCCTTCTCAGCGATCATGATAGTCGGAGCGTTGATGTTACCTCCTGGAACATTTGGCATGACGGAGGCGTCTATAACCCGGAGACGTTTGACACCGTGGACCCTGAGACGTGCGTCTACCACAGCCATGGGATCACGTGCAGGGCCCATTTTGCAAGTGCCACACAAGTGGTATCCTATCGATGCCATGTGTCGTATGTGGCACCGCCAATAGGCATCGGAGGGGTGATTAAGATGAGCACAGTCGGGAAGAGCGTTAGGGTTGGGGCGTGGGTTCAAACCTTTCCAAGTGGGCATCTGGCTGATGTTGTAAGCCAATTTGATTCCTTCTACCTGGATGATCGAAATCTCAATGAACGTCAGAGTATAATGTAGGTACAACTTTTGAGTAGGGAAAGAGCAGCTTACCAATACATCCATGTCGCGTGGGTCATCGAAATAATTCAGCACTATGGCCGGAGCGTGATTTGGGTTGGTATCTTTCAGCTTGATATAACCTCTGCTCTTCGGGTGGGCGACGACTGGTATTATGGTGTAAGAAAAGTTTCCCACAATGCCCTGGGTAAGACTTGCAGGTATACCCTTCCTGATCCCGTAGTAATATTCGCTGCTGAACGATCCGTCTGAAATATACCTCCCTGACCCGAATCGTATCAGAAGGTCCGGCAAATCGATATCGGTATTGTATCTGGAACAAAAATGGAAAAAATGTACCTCGGCGTAATTAGGCTCCTAAGATAAAGGTATTTACTTGGAATTAGCAAAACCCTGCACAGGGACGCCGGCGGCATACAGTTCACTGTCGAAACTTCCATTCAAGAATAGTTCTGCACTGGTAACACTGATTAAGCTTGTGCCTGACGTAAGCCTGGTGCCTATCGTGAGGTTTGAGCCTTCGGAGCTGTCTGTGTCGGCAGTTACTGTTGTTGCTGAACTTTCCGATGGTGAATCAATTAAAAAATTCAACCAAGAGAGCTGGACGTGATCCTGCAAGTTACACCCGACACCGGGACTGGCGTGTTTCACGGGAATCCCAAATTCTTCGAGGTGTTCTCTCGGCCCGATTCCTGAGAGCATCAGGATCTGAGGCGATTGCACAGCACCCGCCGACAGTATCACCTCCTTACTGGCAGAGACGACGTACTTTTCGCCCCCTCGGCGGAACTCGACGCCGTAAGCCGTCTTCGTGGAATTCTGATCGATGAGTATCTTCTCTACCATGGATTCCGTGCTGACGTAGAGGTTCTCCCTGTGAGCTGCAGAGCGCAGGAAAGCTTTGGCCGTGCTGCATCTCAGGCCATTCCTCAATGTTCCCT
This sequence comes from Euura lappo, assembly GCA_018257835.1. Lineage (NCBI taxonomy): Eukaryota > Metazoa > Arthropoda > Insecta > Hymenoptera > Tenthredinidae > Euura > Euura lappo. The sequence goes on from JAEUYN010002008.1 coordinate 135,627, forward strand.
GCGATAACATGAACCCATTCGATGACTCACCGTTCACATCCACTATTTTGTAGCCAGCGTCTTGGGCGGCACTCAGGAAATAGTTTGTCAATTGATCTTCGTTTTTCCAGTTCTCGACTCCGAGATATCCACCCTTCCCATGATAAGGTGAATCTTCGAGGTCTTCGATTGAAATGTTTTCGGACTTCTTGAAGTACGGCAGGACATCTTCGTACCCCCACCCGGGATTTCCTGCATCTCTCCATTGATCGTAGTCCTTTCGGTTTCCACGTACGTAGAACATAGCATTGTGCATACTACTGCCGCCGAGTGCTTTACCTCTTGAATACGCACATTGATTATTGTCCATGGCCAGACAGTACTCAGTTGAAGGTTCCGCTTTAAATTGCCAGTCAACATTCGTCTTTTGGAGAACTGAACTCATTCCAGGTGCGTCCGCGATATATGGCTCGTCCTCTCCAGCTTCCAGGAGTAATACCGTCCATTCTGGATTTTCCGTTAGTCTGTTAGCGAGAACAGATCCCGCAGATCCACCACCGATTATAATGAAGTCATAACTGTCGGAGATATCTTGCGGGTTGATAATTGTCACTCTGTTTTCTATGTCGACGATATCCGGTCGGAAAAGAGCTATCAAAATCTGGAAGAACAGGACGAAGCTCAATTCCGACCCGTAGGTCACTGCGCTTCGAAACGCGGAGAAGGCGGACGTAACGTCCATTCTTGAACTTTTTTGCTGAAGGCCTTACCCTGCTCCTTGCTTTCAGACTGACTAGACTGACGAAATGCCGCTTTATTTATTCGCGATGCTCACGAAATGAGAAGCTTCATGCGGCAGAAGCAGCGATTCGGCAAAAGTTTCCACCAGTTCGTAACATTAATGAGGGGGGGCGTCAGTTGCCTGTTACGTAACTTTAATTGAATACTAAAAACGAGAAAAAAAAAGATTGAACCTTTCTGTTATACCAAAATATTTAGTATTAGACATATTACAAGTCGTTGTTTACGGAATACTTACCAATAAAAAATTAAAAAATAGCGAAATAGTGTTAAATATTGATCCCAATACGACTAATTGCATTTCTTCATATTTCCAATTGAATATAATGCTTTTGCACTACATTTAATTGCAAAAGGTAAAAAAACTAATATGACAATTTCGTTGATTAATATGGCTGGGATAATGTTATGTAATATGGGGGGTAGACTCGTGTACGATTTGTTACGAAGGGGTTCAAAATCGGCTAAAACAACGTTACGTAATATTTGAACGCTCCCTAGTCGGCCGTTGTGACACAGTTTCAGTTTACCGGCCAGGGCACATGCGCATAGTCGATATTCCGTGATCGGGTCACGAAATTATGCCGTGAAAACTGGGATATTATAGAGTCATTTAATAATCACATAAATCTTGAGCAGAGAAGAAGCTACGGTTTCGGTGCTTTCTCAATAATATTGTATGATGAAGCTTTCAGAAAAATAACGGCAGACATAGGGAAGTAGCCACTACACAGTCAATACATTTATTTTCGAATTGTCATCTCGTGGAATTCAAAGCGGCAATTCCCCTCGAGAATCACAAAACAGGCCTTTTCTTGGGCGTTATTTCTGAAGCGAATTGGTGAAGATGAAAAGTAGACACTCGTTCTCTACTCGTTTCGCCAATTAGACGATTTTATTCTCGCTCAAGAAACATACATTGAGCTTGTGAAAGAATAAAAATTACTCATAATAACGTTGAGCGATTTGCGCGTTACCATGTCCAGCGGTTAAGATGAAATCTTGAAAACCGTTCTAAAAACATTCTACATCGCGTGTGCGGAGTAGCATTTCGACGAACGTTTCTGAAAAAATTTGAAACCGTTCGACGAGCAGATAATTTAATTTTACCTCTCATTTTCAACGATTATGATATAGCAGTGCAGAAAACCCAATTTCAAACGAAATACTACTGATTTTTTAAACATTTTCTAAACATTTTGTAGATATATCAAATTTCATATAATCTTGGCTATGGAATAACAGAATATTTTTGAATTTGTAAGCCGTTTGTATTAACCCTACCATGTAATAGTGTACCGAAAAATCTGGAAAAATTAATAGGGCTCTTTTGCATTCTCGACTGAATAATAGAATTTTTGCTGTGTCTTAAAATTATTTTTTAAGCTCGGCAAAAACGCAGATTTGACGTGAATCGTACTTTTCACACATTTGGCATATAAGACACAAATGTTCAAACATTAAATAAGGTGAGTTGGGTTCAGAGTATAGATAAATTTCTACTAGTACATTTATACAAGTGTCAATTCACCGCCTCATGGCAAGGTGGCAATAATTACCGTGCGCGTGCTTAAGTGAGGCGTATAAGAGAATTTGCGATTAGACAAACAAATTAAAAACCACTGACGTCAATTCAGCACCTGAGAGATGTTATGTTCATTTCAAATTCCAGACTCAACATCTTCGACCCCCTGCAAACTTCGGCGTACAGGAAATGCACCAGAACTGATCGGATATCTTTTTTCACAACGATGCAAGATGCGTCAATTTCATTCAATTCGACTTGTCTCACAGGTTAATGAATAACATAACATAGATGAAGAATCCCGTCATTAAAGGGGGCAAGCAGTTTAAGAACTCGAAGTGCGAGTTTGTTTGTTGTCCCGTCCTTTCCGAAGCGACGATTGGCCGACGTGATTTCGGTTCGCCGCGGCCGTTGTTCACGCGGTTGGAGCTGTTGTCCGTGTGTTTTGCTCAAGTGACAGCTGTCAATACCGCAAATGTCACGAAAATAAAGTGAATCAAGTGCATTACGTGGAGAAACTTTCTTACACCTATTGCAAGGCGAACAAGGCACGTATCGTAATGTTTGTAACGTACTGCACTTTCGTTACGTTGCACGAACTGAACAGGCCTTTTTGGCTAAGAGCTTTCCACACAGGTTTCGGCCCAAAGATAAGTTGGAGTTTTTCGATAATTGAAAAATGTACCGAATTCAATAATCACAAGTGTATGCTCAATTTATTTATGAATGCTTCTGTACTGATACTTATCAAGACTTTTTCCATTCAAACTTGCAGCCTACGACGCCAAAAATCGTCGTATGAATCAATATTTATGATTTTGATTTTTCCCGTCTTAGAAGATCCATGTCAGGAATTATCGAAAATCTCGAAATTTTGACGTGAAAATATCGCTTGCACATCAGTATCATAATATGAAACAGTTTGGTATCCCATGAAACATGTGGTGATTTTAAGCAACTTTTACCAATTAAAATGAGATCAACAAGATGTGTAATTGTTGACCATCGATCGAACATAGTAAATTGGGGAAAGAGTTCTCACAGTTTACTCTAACACAAAATATGAGAGCACTACCAGAAGAAATGAACTTGCCAAAATTTATATTAGATGTAGGAAGTGTTATTTTATTATTGAATGATACTGAAAGTAATAGTTTACTGCCACAACACTGCGTAGCACTGGCGAACTCAAACATAGTCGATCAAGTATACGGGCAATGCATTCAAAGAAAACAATACCTATAAAGAAGCTGCAAAATGTGCAATACTTTCCGCTAGAAATGTTGCCGTCGATGAAATCCACAGGAGCGTCGTGGAACTGCTTGATCGAACAGGAGAAAAAATCGACACAAGCGTCGACGCTGTAGAATACAGTCACAAAAACGAAGAGATAAATTGTTACCAGAATATTTAAACTCATTGACACCATTAAGCTTACCACCCCATGAATGACGTCTCAGAAGGTATTGCATCATAATGCTTATCCGGAATCTGAGTATCAATGAGGCCTTTGCAATGGCACGAGATTGATGATTCTAGACCTTGCCAATAATATGTTGTGATGTGAAATACTGATAGGTGACAAATCTGGCGAAATTATCTATTTACACCGTATAACATTACATTGCGAAGATATACACCCTTTCACATTTAAGAGACGTCAATTTCCAATATAGTTTGCCTTTGCAATGAATATTAACAAAGCACAAGGGCAAACATTTTCAAAAATCGGAATAGATCTCCGTAAAGATATATTCAATCACGGTCAGCTATACGTGACGTGACCGTATCACGAGTACGATCCTGGGATAGTTTGAAAGTATACCTTGGCGAACAACGTAGAGGCAATTCAGTCAAACTTGTAGGACCCTCTGCTGTCGCGTAATATCGTCGAGGGGTGGATATTTCAAAATTTTGGTACGAAAAAATAGTTATTCGCGACCCATGTGAGTGAATATCTGCCCCACGATCCTGCATCGTACTTGTAGGACCCTCTGCTGTGGCGTAATATCGTCGAGGGGTGGATATTTCAAAATTTTGGTACGAAAAAATAGATATTCGCGACCCATGTGAGTGAATATCTGCCCCACGATCCTACATCGTACTTGTAGGACCATCTGCTGTCGCGTAATATCGTCGAGGGGTGGATATTTCAAAATTTTGGTACGAAAAAATAGTTATTCGCGACCCATGTGAGTGAATATCTGCCCCACGATCCTACATCGTACTTGTGGGACCCTCTGCTGTCGCGTAATATCGTCGAGGGGTGGATATTTCAAAATTTTGGTACGAAAAAATAGTTATTCGCGACCCATGTGAGTGAATATCTGCCCACGATCCTACATCGTACTTGTAGGACCCTCTGCTGTCGCGTAATATCGTCGAGGGGTGGATATTTCACACTTTCGGTACGAAAAAATAGTTATTCGCGACCCATGTGGGTGAATATCTGCCCCACGATCCTACATCGTACTTGTAGGACCCTCTGCTGTCGCGTAATATCGTCGAGGGGTGGATATTTCAAGAGTACGGTACGAAAAAATAGTTATTCGCGACCCATGTGAGTGAATATCACGATCCTACATCGTACTTGTAGGACCCTCTGCTGTCGCGTAATATCGTCGAAGGGTGGATATTTCACAATTTCGGTACGAAAAAATAATGAATCGCGGCCCATGTGAGTGAAGATCTGCCCCACGATCCTACATCGTACTTGTAGGACCCTCTGATGCCGCGCAGTATCGGCGAGCGGTGGATATTTCAAAATTTCGGTACGAAAAAATGGTGAATCGCGACCCAAGTGAGTGAATATCTGCCCCACGATCCTACATCGTACTTGTAGGACCATCTG
>JAEUYN010002009.1:0-49345 GCA_018257835.1 Euura lappo
GATTATTCTAAGAAAAAGAATAAAAATGTAAGTTACAGTAGAATAGTTGATAAGAAGAAAAAGATGATTCTAAGAATAAGAATTACGTATGATCATCGAAATAAAAGAAAATTTTTATTACCAAAATATTTGAATAATCAATCTTCTTTCAGTATTTCCTTCATCCAAATTTCAATGACATTCCATCTTATTTTCTACTACGTTATTGCATTCATCCCTCGTTACTTCAGTTCACGAGCCATTGACACGTTATTTCAACGTATTATTTGTCCCTTGCAACAAAAATATCGGTCGTAGAAGAAAAATCGTGAAACCCAAAGTTGTAGGAAATTTGATTTTCTTCAAGTTTGACTATATTCATTTATGCCGTAAATTCTAAAATAAACGAGATAATGTAATATTTCGAGTTGACCGTTTTTTTTTCAGGTTTTTTTTCAAAATTATAAATCTTAAAAGAAAAACTGTGGGGTCCAAACTTGTAGAAAATTGAATTTCCTACAACTTATGTCCCAACGATTTTTGCACCAAATTTTGAAATGGCCAAGTTATTTGATAAAAACCATTTTTTTCGAAAAAAATTTTGGACGTACGCAATCGCTGGATTTGGTCGTCATTCTGAATTTACACGAAGACTGATCCCTCCGAGGGCGTGAGACAAAAAGAAAACCTTGAGACTTAATTTTTGCAAAGTCAAAAGTGCATAATGACTAGGAGCCCTGGACTAGGAGGGCGACTTTCAAACGCTGCAGCAGCCGTGTTCACCACTGTTTGGAAAATGCAGCAGTGGTTTTTCTTACGCAGAATTTGATGATCTTTCAGATAAGCATTGGTTTTTGTAGGAGAGATTAAAAACCTGATACCTGGGCGCGAGGCGTCGCTTATCTCGCTGCAGCAACTGATACGACCTATCAGGGGGGCTTGCAGCACTGCCTTTTCGTATAGCCCTACCCCTCCCCTGCCTCGAGGAACAAAAAAAATACAGGAGTTTTCAAAAACCCAAAACCGGATTTTTTTTATTTTTTATTTATTTATTTTTTTGGGCCCTGGCAAGTCCCAGGTTATGCAGCAGGCCCATTTCGTGTTCCCCCATGTATGACGTGACCAATTATATGTATGACCTCTGGGAGGGATTTCTACTCAGTTTTTTGTCGTCGGCTCTCCTACTAATACAATTAACGATATAAATTTTGTTCATCAGATCGGACATCAGCCTATGACATGAACTTTTCGGAGAAACGTTCTCAACTGAAACACAGTGACTATTCATTGATTGGCAGTCGTTTCCACTCCTTCAAAATTGATAGTGTTAAATCATAAAAAAAAATACTCTCTGTTGGATTGATAAGTTTTCTCGGCGCACGGAGGCCCCAGCAGCGGTCTTTAAGGGGTTTTGAGGACCACGTGACCACAGCGAAATTGCGAGCTCAGCGCCTCTCGCGCGAAACCTCTGAACTGCACCAGCAATTACGTTTATAGTAAACTTTACATGTCCGTGGTTACGTGGGTAGTGATGATGTTACGTGTGGTAGTGACGATGCGAAGCTGTCGCTTCATGATATTCTCGCCGTTTCTCGTCGCGATTATTTTTTAGATCAATTCGAGAGTGACATCACAAGTTTCGTGAAGATAGCAGCCGCCGCGCGCTGGTTCGTTTACCATCGTGTGTCAAGTGGAAATGCCGGAAATGCCATAATACTTTTCTCGTGTCGGTGTATAGTCAATATGGCGGCGACAGCTGATTTTTGCTGCTTTTTGGAAATAAATCGTTTATTAATTCGGGTTGCTCTGATTTATCTTCTAGGGACCAGCGCGCGGTGTGTAAAAAAATTAGAAATAATCTAAAACTAATTCTATGATAATCAGTGACTCCATCGAGACGAGAAACGGCGAGAAAATAAAATACTACTCGGTTGGTAAAACAGACGTGACCCTCAAAAGGCCTTAACGCCGTCCCTCGCGCAGCCGACGGCTCCGGTCGCTAGTTGGAAAATAAACTAAAAAATTGATAACAACCGAACCAGGCATCCCACCACCCTGGAATATACCTACCTCATATGCATTACGTGAAGTTCCATTAGCTACAGAAAATACAATCACAAAAATGCATTTCCCCTATCATATGGGTTGGAAGTGGAGAAACGATAACTTATAACGACCAATGAGTTTTTGTGATTATTTTTTGATATCTACTGGATCTCTGACAATGAGAAAACGCCTGTGAGTCCACTTTTTGTCCATTTTTGAGTCGATTTTTCAACTAGGACCAGATCCAGCAGTTGTGCGAGGTACGGCGTCGAGAACCGCTGACGAGCTTTCCGCACGCCCAGAAGACGTGTTGCGTTAAGGATGTATTACCGTACACTAAACCGAAAGTGATTCTCCTCGTCAATTTGATATTTTGAGCATAAAATAAAAGCGGAAAAACAACCACAATCAAGACGATAAGAGTATTAATTTTGAATAATAATAATACCCAAAAGTTGTCATCAAATTGTTTAAACAAAACATTGTTTAACGAATTCTCCGGGAAAGATATTTTTTCATGTCAAAGGAATCTCTTAATCCTTCTGAATACAGATGAATTTTTGAGGAATTTTGTCACTATTTTGAAACTTCCGTTTTCGAATATTTGTAAAGGCTGTATCTACGAAAGTATTTGTTCCACGCTCCGGAAACTTCGGGATTGTAATCTACATCCTTTTCACGAAAATATATCCAAAATTCAATTATTTTTTTCCATTTTCCAAAATTTGGAATTTTTCGAAAACGGAAATTTCAAAATGGTGACAAAATTCCTGAACCATTCATGTGTATTCAGAAAGATTAGCGAATTCATTTGACATGAAGTAAAATAACGTCACCGGAAAATTTGTTGAACAATGTTTTGTTTAAACAATTTGTTGATAACTGCAATGTTGAGCATTATTACTATTCAAAATAAATACTCTTATGATCTTGATTGTGGTTGATTTTTTCCGATTTTTATCTTATCTCAAAGTACTTAATATTGACGACGAGAATCACTTTTGGTTGAGATTCTTTAAGGTTAGTCCCAGCTTCATGACAGCATGAAATACCACGTCCATTCTACTTGTGAATATTTTTGAAAGCGATATAGTATTATGATATATAGAAAACATGTAAAAAACAGTGTGAAAAATGAGTTGTAGAAAAATGGTACAATAATTCGAGTAGAAACCTTCACCGTGTAGAAAATTGCGCTCCTCCCGTGTGGCATATGCTATTTTTTAACCCGACTTCGATAAAATGACCTTATTCCGTCGCTGTAACGCGAGTGGAAAGTAGGTAGTCAATTTTTGACCAGAAGGAAGAGAAGTGATTAACCAGGCAGAAAAGTAAATTGCCGGGCAAAAAAGTCCACTTTTTTGCCCGCAAATTTACTTTTTTGCCCGGCAATCGACTTTTCTTCCCTCTGGTCCGAAATTGACGACTTTCGACCCGCGTTTCAGGGGCGAAATACGGTCATTTTATCGCAGTCGGGTGAAATAGTAGATTACGTGGCAAGGGGCGAAACCGAGCGATTGCAAACGAGCGTGGAGATGGCTGCACGCCAGTGCAGCCATCTACAGGCGAGTGCGCGATCGCGAGGTTTCAGCCCCGCGCCGCGTATACTATTTTTCACCATGAGCCCGAGTCGAAATTTAGCGTCTACTTTAACCCTACCTAGGTTTATATGAACCTACTTTGAAGGAAACTGAACCTACAGCTCCTACATTGACCCTCTAACTCCTACAAACTTTTAAGTCAACCCTACATTAAACCTCCAACTCCTACGAATTTTCAAGTCAACCCTACATTGAACCTCCAACTCCTGCGAATTTTCAAGTCAACCCTACATTGAACCTCCAACTCCTAATAATTTGAATCCCAACCCTACATTAAACCTCCAACTCCCGAAAATCGAAAAATTACCCGGGAAAAAAGTTCGTATCTAATCATAAGTAATTATAACTAATAATATCTTATTATATGCGATTGTGATTATCTTTCAATAACCGTTGATTATTTATGCATCTTCAAAACTCCAAACGGATAGACATTTTTGAAAATTCTAAAATAAATTCTAAAAAATCCAGTGAATGACACAAAACAGCCCCCGTTTAGGAAAACGTGGGCCGAATTTTTCGACGTTTCTTTTTTCACTCAATTCGGAATTTTCTCATTTTTGAAACTGAAATTGTATAACACAGGATCAAATTTCGAGCGTCAAATATAAGGTTCAATTTACTTGGAAACGTTCGGTTCCACTAATTGACCCTTATCTGACGCTTATAATTTGATCCTGTATTAATTTCAGTTTTTAAAATCTGAAAATTCCGAATTCAGTGAAAAAACAAAAATAGGAAAAAAAATTCGTTTTTTGTCTGTTTTGTGGCTGTATTGTGTATCCACTGGATTTTTTTAGATTTTGTTCAGATTTAAAAAAATGGGCATTCTCAATCAACTTCAAAAAATAATAACAAATTAACGGTTTAATAAAAATAAATCTGGACAAAATTCGGGACGCGTTTTTCACTGAACAGAATGTTAGAAAAATACATGGAATGATTTTGAATTGGTCGGAACTTAACACTGGTCGAGTTGGCGTGGGATGCCCCATATACTCTAAGAAATCAGTATATTTATGTAAGTGGATATGTATAATATGTAGTCCAATAACGAGATTCCGAACGAAGGAGAATAGGTCACTTATTGTAAGAGTAAATGAAATGTCTGACCATAGAATCCGTCGCCTTCCTTATTTTTACTAAGGGGGAAATATCTCAAGACATTTTGTTTAGTAAAATAATTCGAATTATTTCACTTCTGTCAATTTATTTTTTTAATTTCAAATGACTTTTTTCACTTCACATTATTTCATTTATTTGAACCTATTCTTTCTTCTTTTCAACATAATTTTGTTTTATTTCAACTTAATTTTGTATTTCAGATTAATTTTTCTCTCATTATTCCATTCATTCTCTTAGTTCCTTCTTATCATTGAATTTATTTCTCATTATTTCGATCATATTTTATTATTTCATCTATTAATTCTCATTATTTCCACGGTTATTTCTTGCTTATTTCTCAATATTTCACGAGCTATTGACACGTTACTTCAACGAGTTATTTCCCCCTCGATTTTCACAACCGGTTTTCAACAAAAATACAAGTAATTCAAACTGAAAAACTTTTTGAAACCTATAGGACTATGGTTATCAAATAATTTTTCTTTGAATATGCAGAAAAAATATAAGGAAAATTGTTTCCACTTGCAAAGTGGACCCGAGATCATCGTGCCGGTACAAAGGGTTTTTGAGAATTTTTGAGAATTTTCAAAAATGTCTGTCTGTTTCAAGTTTGAAGATGCGCGAATAATTGACGGTTATTAAAAAAAATCTGAAAATGATTTAAAATTGTGAGCGAACATCATTGGTCGAGTTGGCATGGAATGCCCCATATGTGTCCATACATCATCGAATCTGAACCAATTTTTGATAAAAAAAAAGGGTTCATGTTCAATGAGACATGAATATGTATGGGAAGTATGGGCACGTATACGATCATAAATGGAGTGATGTCTTCGGTTGGGGAATATAACCGGGTTTGTATCTGTTCATATTTGGTCACATAATATGACCTTATCTGGTAACCCGCGTTAGATTTTGTTCCGAATTCTTTCAATACCTTTATTCTGTATCCTGGCATAATATACGTATAAGTATTCAACGTACGTGGTTTTGAGATCGGTTCTCGTGACAATGATTTTTTTTAATCTTCGGTTCTCTTATATGTGAATAAAATGATTCCTTAGGAAAATAGGCCATCAATCCATTATGTAAAAATTATGAGAAAAAATAGTCGTTTTTTGGCAGGGAATACATGCAACATATGCTTTTCTAAAATGTTATCAAATCTCAGGAAAATTAATTAAATTTGGTCAAATTGCGCCGAACATTTTGTGATTATATGCCTGAATCCTGAAATGGCCTTCATTTTGTTCTAGAACGTGCAAAAAATTGCGGGAAGTTGATAGAATATTATTCATTACAATTTAATCGAATAATGAACTTACATGTGTATGCTATAAACGAAGATCTATTTCATGGTACTGCCATACATCAAAATGATCGGAACAGGATACAAGATTTCTTACGTTAATTTTCAAATATTTTGTTTCTCGAGACTCAGGATTTAAGTTTTACCGCTTATTGTGACCGACGCGACACCACCAGCCGCCGCCATATTGTTTGAATACGTCAACGACAGTGAATGTGTTGTGCGCCTCGATCACTGGTTTGAACAATTTTTCTTCGAGTGTTCACTTCTTCAACAAATTCGAGTTTGAACTCTATATCAGGTGAGTAATAGTCCATCATTCACACATTTTATATAAGGAATATCGCCGAACAAGTGATATTTCTATGCCCTGGCATCATGTATCGTGCTCCCTAACCTAACTTTGGTCTGACGCAATCGTGTTCACTGTCTCAAAGTGACTTGAGACTATCAGCCCGAAATTCTCTCTTCAAGTATCAAACAACCAAAAAAATGTGAGCGTGTAGAAGCTTCTTTATCACATACAGTCTAATATAAAACAATTATGTGATTATTCACCAAATATAACCTTTGCCTCTAGTTCTTCTGATCGTTCACAGTGAAATGTACATCCAATTGAAATTATTGTTCCAACAGGATATGTGTGATGTTTTCAGTGTGATACATCATTACGACATGTCTTTCCTGACGATGAATGGATCGTCGAGTCTTTCAGCGATCGACTCGCATATTGTCCGACGAGGAGATGAAGACTTTGGATGAAGTATGTATTCACTTGAAAATTTAACTTTCACAACTCATAAGAACATACACATTTTCATGGATTTTCGGTGTTTACGTCAGCGCAAGACAATACAAGGGTAGGCCAGCAGCTGACTTGCTCAGCGAGAAGAATATTTGGGATACTACTACAGTGGCGTCGGGTCCTGATTCGTAGTTTCGGTAGTTTACTCTTTACATGATGCCTCTGTTTTTCGTGAGGAAGCCATATGTTTCCTGCAACTAAATATGAAGCTGTACTATTGTATGTTCTACAGAAAGGGACTATATTTTTACACTCCAATGTTAGACCCTAAGAACCAAGAAGTAAGCAAGTTTTTGTGGCATAAAGTCTGACTATGTAAGATCGAATCTTACAAAGATCTTACAAAGCATGCGTATCTAGATTATGGGAGTACAGAGCCTGGTATGTAATTCTAGTCTTCTCGCTATAGATTAGACGCAAGGAAACTCTTCGTTGAACCCTTTCGAAGCTCTCCGAAGAGGTCTGGCGCAAGGTTCTTGTATTTCAATTTTCATCTCATGGATTTTTACTTTACAATTGTGGCCCAGGGTCTTTCTTAATCCTTAACTGGTTTTAATTCACATATTATGAAATGATATTATAAATTGATAAATATAAGTTCGTGCAATTTCACACCCCTAAACTTTTCAAGCTATTGTAACATAACATTTGAAAAAATTAAACACACAGAATTCAATACATCAGATTCCGATAATTTTGTATACTTATACGCTCATTGAAGTGAATAATTTTGTATCTGAACATAACGGAGAAAAAAGATTTTTTCGAATATTTAGCCAGTCGCTGTTCCTAGTTCATAAGACGTCGACCACAATCAAACTTCTCCTCTAGTCGCAGCGCAGAAAATTAAGAACTGCGACTGGCAGAATATTCAAACTATCGACACAAAACATTGTTATCCAATCGTGGCACCTATTGTAAGAATATTCATCATTCACTGATCGAAAAATTAATAAATCCATATTCATCAATACACTGATAAATACTGATATACTATTTATACTGATAAATTACTGTTATAAAATATTATGATCTTACAGAATAAAGAAACGTATAATAAATTGTGAAATCCTTGTCTATAATTATTTCGCAGAATAATTTCATGAGCTATAAATCTGATCAGATATAATCATACTTAATCGAACCATAATTTTCACATCCAAATTTATGCACAACGTTTGTATCTGATCATCTCTATCCATATCTGACTCTATACATGTCCATGTCCATGTCCATGACTAGGTGGGGCCATTTTCGGATACATATAATCATGTCTGGTCACTTACATATGGGGTATTCCATGTCAACCTGACCAATGATTTTTCCTCGCTATTTTTTATTCGCTTCACGATTTCTTATATAATTTTACGATATCAAAAAAGGTCTCCTGAAATTTTCCAGATTTTTCCCGCCTACCGTTTATTTTTTATGATTGTTCAAACCCAGCTCAAAATTGGATTTTTTTTCAATCTGAAAAAATTCTCAAGTATCTAATTTTTCATTTCGATAATTTTGACACCCGTTCGATGATCGGCGGATTTTTCTTTCCATTTTTTGTAACGCATCAAACATTTCGAACGAATAAAACGCCATGTTTCAACGTTACAAAAATTCTCCAAAAATTAATTAATTTAAAGTAATTTTTGAAAAAACTTTCGTAATGTTGAAACGTGGCGTGTTTTCTGTGCAAAATGTTACAAGTGCTAAATAATGATAGAAAAAAAATCGGTCCATCGTCGAACGGATGTCAAAATGATCGGAATGAAAAATTTGATTCTTGATCATTTTTTCACATTGAAAAAAATCCAATTTTGAGATGGGTTTGAATCATCAGAAACCAACGTGAATATCATCAATAAACCTCAATATTGATATACATAGATCCGGATTTGGAATTGTTTCTTATCGCTGCTCATTACAGTTGACTTTATTGTCGTAGAGTTGCGTTTGAGTGCACTCCGCTAAAGAATGTATTAATTCCGATTGATTCTGATTGAATATACTGAAAACACGATCAAACGCATATAATAAACCAATTTATATTCAATGGAATTTGAAATCGTGTTTTTTACATCATAATCGGAATCAATCAGAGTCGATGCACATTGTCAGTGCAGGGTAGGGTTTGGAGCGTCAAGCGAGGGTTTTAAGCAAGCAGGTTAAACCCTACCTCTGGAGGGTCAAAGGAGGTTTTAAACAGACCCTACTTTGAAGCTAAACTTGGTAAAACGGGAAATTTCGGACATTTTTAGCGTCAAAGTAGGGTCTAATATTGCATTGAAATAGAACCTACTTTACTATCTCTAAAGCCTACGTAGGAGCACCTACATAGGGTCAAATGTAGGCGCTAAATTTCGACTCGGGAGAGCTTCGAAAACGGGGGGTTTCGTAGCCTGCGAGGCGGGTTTGTCATAAGAGACTTGGAAACCCTAGGGTTTGTAAAGTACTTTCGTACCCGCTGGCCTGCATACGGCCATTTTCGCCACGCTTCGCAGGCTACGAAACCCCCCGTTTTCGAAGCTCGTATGGTGAAAACAGTTTTTTCGGCAACGATTGGAAAATTCTGGGTCGATGCCGAGTACGCAAACAAAAATATTATTTCGTTTCACTTTCGGCAATAGGGCTTCACTTTCTGCACTGCTTGGAAATGAGGCAATTTACGCACGTTTCACAGGCTACGGAAATCATACTTTCCAAGCAGCTATCACGAAGAAGTTCCACTGAGGCGAGATTTCATTGTGTTTCTACCACTGCTTATAGGTCGAGTTTCTGGTGTCAAATTGCCGTTTGACTTTATCGCATTATAGGGGAATATTCTGCTGCTCATAACAGCATCACTATGAGGGACGAAACAATGTTTTTTTTCTGCGTACCTGGGATCAACCTGAATTTCCAAATCGTGGTTGAAAAACTGTTTTGCGACCTCATAATCGCCGAATTCTCGCCACTGTGCGAATATTTGTTGATGTATCTTCTGAACCACTGCTCGGCCCACTATGAAATTTTCAGACAACTTTTGGCATTGAAAAAGACATGCTGTGTAAAAATTTCAGCCAATTCGATCAGGGCACTTTTTTGTTACTGAAGATTTTTGAAGATTTTTCACCAAAACTGCAGTTTCGCGAGGCACAAAAAATTGCAAAAAATTATTTTCAGAAATTTCAAAGAAAGACGCGAAACTTACAGGACTTTTTTCATATGTCATCTGGATTTTACGCTATTTTGACTTGAAAAGTCAAACAACCGTCAAGATCTGATCATTTGACCAGCTGTAGTAAGAAAACACTCCGTCTTCGACTGTGAGAAAGGGCAAACAGATCAAAAGGGTACAGCGTAATTGACCGTCTGATTCTACGTGAAATCAGGCCCGGCGACTTGAAATTTCAAGGTACGGAATCTGTATTGAGGGGGGAGGGGGCACTTTGGCCGCAAATACCTTCCCCAATCATTTCAAATGAGTAAATAAAAATCTGAGTGAATGTTAAACTCTCTAGCTCACGAGGGGAGGCTCAGATAGGTTCATCGAGTTAGGGGTACGGACTTCGCGTGGTTATAGTGTGGACAGGTACTAAGAAAAACCCACAAGAGACAGCCGCCAACTCGGCCCGGTTGCCGAGAAATCGCGGGTTGAAAATTTCGAACTAATTTTTTTTTTTTTTTCCTTCAAATTTCCAATTTAATATTACTTCTAATTCTTTTAGTATTATTCTAATTCAAAAATTACCAATTTTTGTATTATTAGCGAATACGTGAGCCACAATTTTACGATTTCGCGGACCCTCCGTCAATTTCGGCGAATCAATGTCCCAATCGGATCGGCAGGTATAAATTTGTTATTATCTTGTCCAAAAACTTCCATGAAATATGAACACGTGGTTTACGTGAACTAATTTCGTGGTACATTCATAAAGTATCCCGATTTTCGAATAATAAAGCAAATTCTTGTATTTACTGTCAACATATATTTCCTGGTACTCCATTGAAACACTTCCTACACGTCACTCCATTCAAGGAAAAACGAAAGTAAATCGTAAAATTGTGGCTCACGTATTCGCTAATAATACAAAAATTGGTAATTTTTGAATTAGAATAATACTAAAAGAATTAGAAGTAATATTAAATTGGAAATTTGAAGAAAAAAAAAAGAAAAAAATTATAGAATGATGGACCCAATGATCGACGGTGAATGGGGAGTGGACTGTATGGGTAACAGAACTTCTGGTTGATGTGAAAGAATAATTTCCACACTTGTTATTGGTTAACTTGACGTTTATTGTAACTTCCCACTTGGTTTTATTGATACAGTGTGTGATTTGAGTTCTAATCGATGGCCAGAGAGCGACTTATCGCGGCCAGAGATGGTTGATCACTAATCGGCCAATACTTCTCTTCTCGCTTCGTTGGGTGAGAGAGAGAGAGACCGCTATACCAAGCTCGATTTTCTTTGTCGCTCTGACAGTTCGAAATTTTCAACCCGCGATTTCTCGGCAACCGGGCCGAGTTGGCGGCTGTCTCTTGTGGGTTTTTCTTACAAGGAGAGTAGGGACCTTCGATGTCACGGAACGGGTTCCCGTTTCACGTGGTGAAAGTTTAAGACCTCCGAATTAACGTGGTTTCTGATTTTTGATCTAATACGCCTTGGTTGCTGAGATATCGCGATTTGAAATTTAGAGATTTTCGGGCGGAGTGGGGCTCGCGCGTCTACTCCGTTGAGCGTGCACACTGGAACCAAGAGCTGGCGTGGCTGGGGCGGTAAGACGACGGACTAGAACGCTGAAGGTTCGCGGTTCGCGTCCCCGCACATTTTTTTTTTTTCAATTTATTTTCCATATATCTTTTCAATCTCTCATAAGACTTTGCATGCGCAGGTAAATAAGACAAATCGAAAATATGTATTACCAGTTCTATTTTCAAATATTATACACTGCATGAACGTCAATATGCTATAATCTATATATATATATATATATGTAATAATATGATAGAATGGTTATTGTAATAACGCAGGCACTTATATAACAAAACATAAGATTACGTAAAAAATATAATTGTTTAAAAAATAATTAATGTATTGGACATACATGCAAATTTTGTGTCACGCAATCATTCTGACTCTTCTTCACTACTACTGATATGTCGACAAATTGGGGGGTGGAAACCATCATAAAAGCAAGCGAAGCACAAAGGCTTACGACACCACGAACATAAGATGAATCCTATACCATCGCAACCACATTTAATCTTGCGAATCTTATCAGGAAAGCAAACTTCGTTTACATTTCGAAAAACTGATCTGTTTGGCGTTAATTTGGCTGCAAACCACGCATACTGTAACATATCCCAAAATATAGGCGCGGACAATTGATGGTGGATTAGAGAATGTATTTTGAGTGCATCGTCTCTGCTATTTATCTGGCGGTCTTGTTGCAATAGATAAGTACTATTCTGCAGTCGTTTAATGAAATTTTTCACTTGTCTGTAGAAATAAACGTCGCACGGTTGGCAATAAGGTGTACAACCTGCGGGAATAATTTTTAATTCGCAGGTCGGATCGTTGTCCTCGTTGATGAAGGTCGAGTCAAACAGAGAAGAATTAGTTTGGCCTCCCCACGAGTCAATAGAGTATATAGATTATAGCATATTGACGTTCATGCAGTGTATAATATTTGAAAATAGAACTGGTAATACATATTTTCGATTTGTCTTATTTACCTGCGCATGCAAAGTCTTATGAGAGATTGAAAAGATATATGGAAAATAAATTGAAAAAAAAAAAATGTGCGGGGACGCGAACCGCGAACCTTCAGCGTTCTAGTCCGTCGTCTTACCGCCCCAGCCACGCCAGCTCTTGGTTCCAGTGTGCACGCTCAACGGAGTAGACGCGCGAGCCCCACTCCGCCCGAAAATCTCTAAATTTCAAATCGCGATATCTCAGCAACCAAGGCGTATTAGATCAAAAATCAAAAACCACGTTAATTCGGAGGTCTTAAACTTTCACCACGTGAAACGGGAACCCGATCCGTGACATCGAAGGTCCCTACTCTCCTTGTTAGTACCTGTCGACACTATAACCACGCAAAGTCCGTACCCCTAACTCGATGAACCTATCTGAGCCTCCCCTCGTCAGTGAGATAGGGTGCCCTGTAGGCCCTTCCATTTTCTCATTTGAGTAACATAAGATTTTTACCGACTGAATTCCTTTTTTTTCCAAGGTTATCGTGTGCTGGAAAAATCTGTCGATTCGTCATTCTATAGTATTACAATGTGTAATCATGTCAACATTTTTTCATCCATCCGAAGTGGCATTTCACACAGTAGCTACGGCTGACGGGGACTAATTTTTTTAAATACTGTTTTATCTATCCTCAAAGACTCATCATCTTTTCGTTGGGGTTTCACACGATGTCTACTAAACGTAATTAGGAATCATGATTTTCACGTGATTTTTATTGAAAAACTTTTACTCAAAACTGAATCAAGCTTCATACGTATGATGAATAAAATCATGTAATTTGTAAAAACTGTGATTTTAAATTGATCGCGGTAGAAATTGTGTAAAATCCTGATCAGAAGACGATGAGAGTCTTTTAGGATGAATGAAACAATAATTTTGGAAAATCAGGATTTGTTTGCCGCAGCTACTGTGTGAAATGCCATTCCAGATGGTTGAAAAAATGTGTACATCGTTACGCACTACAATACTATGAAATGACACGGTAACAGATTTTTCCAGCGCTCGATGAGCTTGGAAGAAAAATATGAATTCCATCAGTGAAAAATCATACGTTATTCAGATGGGAAAATATGAGGACCTTACAGGCACTCTTTCTCAATAAGCTTGAGAGCTCAACATTCACTCAGATTTTGATTTATTTATTGTGAACCTGTATGATTACTGGCCCCCAAATGAGGGCTACTTCAAATCGATGTATAGATTAAATACGGTAATTTATTATTATTTCAGTTCAGGTTTAGTTTTTTCTCGGATTCCCAGGTGTGGAATTCCATACCTGGGAAATTTCCAGGTATGGTTTACTCCATACCATCCATACCTAAGTCGCCGGGCCCGCGTGAAATCCCTCATATTCAATGAAAAAGTGATCGAATATAATCGAAGCTTAGAAAAAGTGATCGAATGTAATCAAAACTTAATTTGATTTTTCACTTCTATGGGAAGAAAATTGTACAAGATCGATGTTTGTCACTCTTTGCAATTATATCCTACTGAGATTTTATTGATGGCATGAGGACGTCAGTGCCACGGTATTTTCTAGGCAAAAAGGTCGTATAATTTCTCTTAATATTTATTTATGTGTAGAACCTTCGAATACGCTCAAAAATGTTGAGATTCAAAATTTTTCAGTTGTAAATCAGAACGTCGTTAGTCCTGGCGTATACGCCCTTCTGAACCTGATTCAAAGAAAAATAATCCGGCTTACTAATTCCAGAAGGTCGTAAGTGACATTACACGCCTTTCTGCCGTTAGTGAAAATGAAATCGAAAGAAAAACCTGAAAAATTCGTAGTTCGACAATCAAAGGCAGAAAGTCGTAATCATCATGAAAAAAACAATCACATTTCTCTAAGATAGTCGTGCAACTCGTAAATCATTTGAAGAAACGGTAGTTTCAAAAAATTCTATTGAAAAAACGTTAACGTAAAGGCAGAAGGTCGTGATCGGAATTTTCTTGCAATGCATCCGACTACCCGCTTCAAGTTCGTATGGGAAATACAAAGTTCTATTTTCAGGTTCATTCTATGGTTTTTTCTTATTAAGATTCGTCAGAGAATCAGTAATAGTATTTATTAATAGTATATAGTATATAATAGTATATAGTATTAATATGCGTATACTAAATAAGAAACTTTGAAAAATGATGGCTATACGACGTTCTGCTTTTATTTCTGGATTTTGTTATCGAATATTTTCAAACTCTGGCTTTTTCGAATCATCTACGCGTTTGAGGAATTTTTACGAATATTTCAGTAAACATGCAATGATAAAGGAAATCGTGATTACGAACTTCTGCCTTTGTCTTTTCTCTTTTTCATCACATTCAGGAATGGAAGAAAGGCGTGTTTCATCCAACATCCGACCTTATGGTTTCAAATTTTTGATCTCCTGATTTTTCACGCACATGAATAAGTAAATTCGGTCACAATTCAATTCGATGTAATTAAAATGAAAAAAGATAGTGAAAAATCGTTTTATGTTATTTGCTGAATATTGCGCGTGGGACTGACATCGTGTTCCAATGTGTATCTGATCGACATAAAAATTGTTTCGGACCTTAAGGTGGTCGTAAGGGTGTTTACAGTTAATTTTCAAACATTTTCTCGGCGTATAAAATTCATTATTTCGCTATCAAAAATATTCATTAGTGGAATGGGCGTGGTTCTTTATTCAATCATTTTTTGTTCGTATGAATGTTCCGAACTTCACGTACATGAAAATTTATGAATATTTAAACGGTCTGCCAAAAGAATCGGAAAGTATTTGGAAAGGATCTTGAGAATAAGGGCAACCATACAACGAATCGAGAGTGCAAGTAAACATAATAAGGGAAAACCGCTAGCTGAGTTGGTGTGATATGCCTTATCAATAGAACTCCATATGGCCCTCTAATGACATTGATCTGTGTTCAGAATTTGTTAATATTGAATAGTCTAGGCACTCCATTGTATGTACCCCGATTATCACAATGATCTGTTGAGGCAAACGCCGACGAGAACACTGCAGCGCACTGCACAGCGCCTTTCACCACGTAAGGTACATTCACATACGCGGCATTCCACGTTTCAACTCGACCAGTGTTAATCCTCGACCATCTCAAAATCATTCCATGTTTTTTTCTAACATTCTACTCAGTAAAAAACGCGTCCTACATTTTTTACAGTTTTTTTTATCAAACCGTCAATTTGTTATGAATTTTTGGAGTTGAATGAGAATGCCCTTTTTGAAAATCAGAAAAAATTCTAAAAAATCCAGTGGATGACACAAAACAGCCCCCGTTTGGGGAAAAAAAAAAATGGGAAAAAAATTCGGCCCACGTTTTCCTAAACGGGGGCTGTTTTGTGTCATCCACTGCATTTTTGATAATTTTTTCAGATTTTCAAAAAGGGGCATTCTCAATCAACTTATAACAAATTAAAGGTTTGATAAAAAAAAATCCAAACAAAATTTCGGATGCGTTTTTTACTGAGTAGAGTGTTAGAAAAAAACATGGAATGATTTTGAGATGGTCGGGGTTTAACACTGGTCGAGTTGGCGTGGAATGCCTCATACATAATATGCTTATGCCTATAATATGCGCAGTGTTCTAGTGGCTGGGCGTCTGCTTTTATCGGATTTTTTCAAAAATTATATGAGAGTGTACTACCTTGTCTCCGGCGTTTTCCTTCCTGATCCTCCGTTTATAATTTTCGTAATAATTTTTCAGCTGTACACACGTGCGCAGTTCCCTCACTTTCCCTTTTTCAGTGGGGGCGCAATTGTAGTCTTGTGCTAATTTCTGCCACGTCTTGTTCTTTAGTTCGACACTAGTCCCGTCCGTCTGTTTATTTTCTATAACATCTTTGTACTTGTCCACCAAATTTATGAGCAGGATAGTTTCGTCCTGCTTAAAACTGTCGTTTAACTTGTGGATTCTTATCCATCGTTTTAAGGATTCGCGTGCACACAACGGTGAGATCGACGATTGAATGCACATTCTCCCGATAACAAGACGCGCGGTTGCTTAGCAATCGCGGCGCTCATTTTTAACACGGCCCGAATTCATCAACGCCCGTTAAACGTTTAACCGCCGTAATATTTAACGGGCCGTTAAAATCTTTTGTTTCTATTGTTGCTATCGTATTAAATTTTTAACCAGCGTAATAGGTATAACGGCTTGTTAAAAATGAGCGCAGCGGTTACTAAGCAACCGCGTGCCCTGTTATGGAAGACACGTAAGTTAAGCTGTGAAAATCTCCAAACTCATATTACGATCACAGCATTGTCTTAATTGTCATTGGAAACACTGCAGTATAAGTTCTGAATAGTGAAGTGATGTCGAACGAATAATTTGCGTTGGTCTCGAAGTCACCAAAAGGTAAGTGAATAAGTTATTCGTACATTAAAAATACGATACATATAGGGGACGATAGCCCCACATCGTAAATTTTTTTTCAACGCTCATAAATACGACGAAATCGTGTAAATCAATGTCAATGTAATAGGTGCTTTGAGCCACACAGATGCAAATAGTAATGGTATTTGTGATGATTGTATACAAATTGAAAGAGTTCAGTATTGTGTTAGATCTTCTCGAGGGGCTATCCATAAATACTGTTTAAAGGCTTTTCAGGGAAAAGGGGTGCGGCTCAAAATTTCACCAACTCTTACAGCGAGGGGGCAGGGGGGGAAAGCCACATAATTCCTACCTAACATTAAAAGGCATCGCCTTGCAAAAAGTCATGCTGAAAATGAGATCCGGTCATTTTTGTGAGTGGATTTCAAACTTTTCTCTTTTGAAAAGTCAGATTTTCATTTCCGCATGACTGACATAGTTCAATTTAAGTTTCCTTCCGAGTAGTTTTTCAATCTTGACATATTATAACTTTGTTCGAAATAAAAAAATCTTTTAGATCGGTGGTGAAAATCAAAATCTTCAATAATTTAAGGGTTCGTTTTACGACCCCCTGAACATTATTCTGATTTTACTGAAGATCCAAGTTCGTGAGGGTCAGCGGTAGGTCAAGTTGGCATGAAATATCCCAAATATACAATTTTCTGCGCCCCCCCCCCCTCCCCCCAACGAAAAATTGACTATAGTGAAACCTTATTCATACGTTTGTGGAGGGGTATGGCAAAAAATACGTAAAAGTGCGAATTACGTTGAAGTGAAATATACCTTAGTACTGCAATTTACTGCCGGGACCAAAGAAATGTTACGTATAAATGAGAAAAACGTACAAGCTCGAATCGTATTAATGAGGGTTCACTGTACAGGGTGTATACAAATGATGTATCGCCGCTTCGCCAGATGATTGTCCAGATCGAGATTGGTGAAGATCTGAAAAAACATGTCCCCGCAAAATTGCCCTGACCCTTATTTTCACGGTCAAATGGGACCAAAAAATGTTGCTGCTCCAAAAAATTCTACTCGTCGAGAGGAACAAAAGTCTCCGAGGAACCATGGGTGTAAGCTGGATATTTCTCATTGAATAGGGCCTTTGAAGAACAACAAATTTCTCAAAACATCGAGAACCAGAAAATTGATTTTAAAGTCCCTTTGAATATGAATCAATAGAAGAATAATAATATTCCAGTGCAGTAGAATACACCTAAGTGGGAATTAAGGGTCCATAAGGGCTGTTGACGTATAGAATGATTATATGAACATCGGTTAATCCTTTAACATAAGTTCCTCCTGAATTCGGAAATAAGGAATTCGTCCTTTGAATCAATTATCGATCCATCTCAAATTGGAAAACAAGAAAAATGTTGCGCAGCCTAATGATGAACTTATGTGAGCTATAATTTCAACCAATAGTTCGCGAACAAAAATTAATGGTAAACGCATTATATAAATCAACAAAACGTGAGTGGAATTTATTCAGAAAATATATTTTATTCCGATTATCATATCACATGGCTACACAGAGATGAGGATCCTACAGACATCACTCCCAAAGTAAATTAGGATGCCAACTTCTCTTTGTTGTGTTGGTGCCATGGGACTAGCCGTAAAAATTCTAAGCATCAGTTTTAACAGAAATGTGAGTCTACTGATCTTAAACATACGTTCTTGCTCAGGAAAATAAAGGGTTTTTCTCGATTTTTTTTTTTTTTTTTGCATCTAAACATTATTTCATTCAAACGAACTATATGGTATCGAATAGTATCGGGTTTGATGTGTATGAAAAATAATTTTCATTCAAAATTTTGAAAAATTGGGAAAACTACGGCCCTTGCCCCGAAACGGCAGTTTTTTAATTAGCTTTTGCGGTGACAAAAATTGCTGGAAAACCAATTTACCGATCAATCTGACATTTGCAGGTGTTGTTCCTCATTACAATAGCTAGTTCGTGAACGAAGGATTTTTTTTCGAATGGAAATTTCTATTTTTTTTTTTTTTTTCTGAAAAACTCTATTTTTGGAACATCGAAAATCAATTTTTTCGGGAAAATTGTCGCCATTTCCGTAAAAAAAATGTTTAAGCAAAACCTTTCGTTCACGAAGTCGGTGATACTATATCCTAATGTGTTTTTTGTTTTTTTTCAGTTCAGCCGTTTCGGATTTATTGTTGTCACCCCAAACGCTAATAAAAACCGGGCTTTTCGGGGCAAGGGCCGTAGTTTTGCCAATTTTTCGAGATTTTAAATGAAAATTATCTCAGATACGCACGAAATCCAATACTATTCGATGCCCTAAAGTTCGATAAAATAAAATAATGTTCAGATACCAAAAAAAAAAAAAAAACAAATCAAGAAAACCCTTTATTTACCAGGCAGAACGTATAGGGATTCCAGGTCAAATCGACCGGCTGATTTCCCTGACCCCTTTCGATCTGTTTGCCCTTTTACACAGTGAAAGTACACGTTGAAAAGATCGACTGTGAATTTTGTCAGATTTTTCTGACCAAGTATTTTTTCACTACAGCTGGTCAAATAATCAGCTTTTAGCGTTTTTTTGATTTTTCAAGCCAACATAGCTTGAAATCCAGATGAGCAATGAAAAAAGTTCTCATACAAAAGTTTCGCGTCTTTCTTTGAAATTTCTGAAAATAATTTTTTGCAATTTTTTGTGCCTCGCGAAACTGTAGTTTTGGTTAAAAATCTTCGAAAATCTTCAGTAACAAAAAAGTGCCCTGATCGAATTGGCTGAAATTTTTACACAGCATGTCTTTTTCAATGCCAAAGGTTGTCTGGAAATTTCAAAGTGGGCTAAGCAGTGGTTCAAAAGATACATCAACAAATATTCGCAAGGTGGCGATAATTCGGCGATTATGAGGTCGCCAAAAAGTTTTTTCGGCCGCAGTTCAAAAATTCAAGGGCGATCACCAGTAGGTAGACAAGAATAATGAATTTTAATGTTGAATTTTCGAATCGTGGCCAAAAAACTTTTTTTGCGACCTCATAATCGCCGAATTCTTGCCACTGTGCGAATATTTGTTGATGTATCTTTTGAATCACTGCTCGGCCCACTTTGAAATTTTCAGACAACCTTTGGCATTGTGAAAGACGGGCTGTGCATAAATTTCAGCCAATTCGATCAGGGCACTTTTGAGTTATGAATGATTTCCACTCATTTTGTATTAAAACTACACTTGAACGGGGTATTAAAAATCTGATGAAAATACTCTCGAAAAGTTCACAAAAAACCTCAAAATTTTGGTATTGGAACTTTTTTCATACATTGTTGACGTTTTGAGCTATGTAGGCGTGAAAAATAAAAAAAAATTGAAAATAAATTTATTCGATTATTTTTCGTGATAGAATGATGAGTCAAAAAAATCTGAAAAAAATCACAGTTCATCCTTTCAACATGTAGTTCGACTGTGCAAAAGGACAAGAAGATCGAAAGGGGTCAGGGGAAAAAATCCCGTTTCTTCGGTCGATTTGACGTGGAATCCCCCCGTATATAACCCCTTAATTAAAAATAGGACAGATTTTACGTACACCAGATAAGTGATAACATAAATCTGACATGTTTATGTAGGCATTCCAACTAACACTATGATTTTATTTTCGAAAGGTTTTGCTGTTAACAACAAACGCGACTGTTATTCCACCGCACTGGAATATTATTATTCTTCTATTGATTCATATTCATTTGACCGTGAAAATAAGGGTCAAGGACAATTTTGCGGGGACATGTGTTTTCAGATCTTCACCGATCTCGATCTGGACAATCATCTGGCGAAGCGGCGACACATCATTTTTATACACCCTGTATTATGGAGTTTTTGATGGTGGGTGAACGCATACAAATATTATTGGCACTGGAGGTCGAAACTTTATTGAAAAAATATTTACCCAACATCGGGTTTGAAAAATTACTCAAATAAACACTCAAATTTAACTTTTTGTGTAAGAAACGAAAATCTGACTTTTTGAAAGAGAAAAGTTTGAAGACCCTTGTTCACAAAAATTACCGAATCCGATTATTCGGCATAATATTTTACTAGGCGATACATCTTATTGTTAGTTGGGAAATGTGTAGTCTCTCCCCCTTGCCCCTCCTCGCTGTAACAGTTGGCGAGATTTTGAGCCCCTCCCCCTCTCCCTGAAAAGCCTTACAGTACTTATGGATAGCCTCTCAAGAAGATCTAACACCATACTGAACTCTTTCAATTCGTATACAATCATCACGAATACAATTACTATTTGGATTATGAGTGGCTCGAAGCACCCTATTACATTGAAATTTATTTACACGATTTCGCCGTACGTCCACAACAATGCCATGTCAAGAAATACCTGTCTGAAATAATGCTTTTTCTCACACCCGGTCGCAAAATGCCACTTTTCATACCTCTTGAGCGGGCGAAAGAGACTTTTTCCTGCCCTAGGGCGCAAAATCCTCTTTTCCGCCCGCTCACTCGGTCTAAAAAGAGGCATTTGTGCAGACCAGGTGATGAGAAAAACATCGTGTGCATCACGGGCGCAATGCTATTTTGGCGAGTGTGCTCGCAGCAACTCGCCTTCGGCTCGTGCCGCCACAGGCACACTCGGAAAAATAGTACTTTCCGCCCTTGATACACAAATAACTATTACGTAGGTGCTGATTCCCCGTAGCACCGCAAAATTTTCGTATAAATATTTGCAAATATTGCATATTTTAATCCAAAGTTCTCCGAGAGTCCCATAGTTGTAGATAGATTGACGAAAGATTTGTGGTCGGATTATTAGCCAAAAGAAAAAATAAAGGTGAAAGGACGTAAGTACTGGCGGTTACATCCTTTCATTTCAAAATTAAAAAAAAAAAAATCGTGTTCACTAATGATGTATGCTCGTATCCACCATTTTCATTTATATTATATAATTTTTTTACAAATCCTTCGAATTTTTGACGAAATTCCAAAATTTTTGTTTTTTAACAAAAAAACTTGACAAGGTAAAGGTATAAGGTCGTATCTGACTTTTTTTTCAATCAAATTTTTGAAATTTCCTCCGAAATTTAATTTATCTATGCGTTTCAGAGGTTTTTTGAGCTTTTGTAAAAAAATTATAAAAAATATAGAATAATTGTCGATGCGGCCTTATACCTTTAGCTTGTTGATTTTTTTTGTTAAACAATTAAAATTTTGGAATTTCGTCCGAAATTCAATTGATCTGTAACAAGCCTAAGCAAGTCAAGTATATTTATAAGGGTTCAGCCCGCATAAAGATACAGAAGTATACCGAAGGTATCAAGAGAAAAGCACAGTGTTAGTTTAATAAAGACTTTCTGCGTAGAATTCAGCGATCTCTTTATAACAGTTTTTATTCAAGTCAATCAAGTCTAAGTCTAAGTACAAGAAGCTTATCTACTAATATCTACTAGAGCTGTTTACCAGTTAAGATCAAGTTAAGAAGTGAAGAGCGGGTGTTCCGATAGGAAACAGGAAAGCTAGGGAAGAGGCGTGAAAGAGTTCAGGAAGGGGGCCACGTGTGGCTGACGATGCATGAGGTGATGCGAAGTTCAATAAGCATCACCGGATGCATTGTCTCAGATTAAGTCTGGGAATCCAGAGTTAGAGCGGAAAGAAATAAGAGAGCGGGAAGAAGAGTATCTAGTTACTATAAGCTAATAACTAATAAGTATTACTAATAGATAGAGATAGGGTGAGTATGGACTGAAGGTCCAGACGTAACACCCCCCCCCGTTAGATAAAACATAGGGTGTCAAGCATATGTTCTACTATACGAAGTATAAGAAAGAAGAGGTTCTGATTACAGGTGTCTAGTGTCTTAAGATTAGATATGACTAAAGCAGATGTATGGTTAAATGGTTCAAAATACAATGTTTGGCTTATGAATTAAATGAAATTTTGCAATTGATTTGAAATCAATAATGGTGTTCGTGTTGTTGTGAATTAACAATGATATGAGTGTGTTCAATATCGTGTATTACAAAATGTGGCTATTGATCGAAAATTACTTATGAATATGGATTTGATACAATTTGATGCAATGATCTTAGGAGTAAATGCGCTTAGGGTTAGTGCGCGTTTAAGCGGGTTAGTAATTTTTTTGTTTTTCAAAATTGATTTATTGAATATTGTTGGTTTGGTACAAATGTCATCTTACGGCTATTCTTAATTCTAGTATAAATGTAGTATAAAATTATTCTAAATCTAATACCCAAATTAACTAAAAGCTAAACTAAACCCAAAATTTACTGATCAATATTAATAATAACTAATTGGAAGATAATACGTCTTAAATCTAAGTTGTAGGTAATATGACCATGGTTTTAATTCAAACGTGAGCTGAGCTCTTTCAATGTTTCTCAAGTACTAGGTACTGGTCTTCGCTGGTTATAAATGTAATCTAAGCTTGTGAAGAAGACAACGTGCGGATGTAATTTGCTTTTGCAATTGGTTAATGTTTGTGACTATGATACGATTTTGGTGTTTTTAAATTCTGTTGGAAGATTATAAATTTGGTTTTTCGCACGGAATAGCTAAGGGTAGAGGGATGGCTAGATTGAAGGAAATATTGTGTCATTATGTCGATGTGTCCGTTGTATATATATATTTTTTTTTTCATTAAATTTGGTTTGGCTTTAGTTCATTGAATTAAAGAAAGAATTGGAATAAATAACTGTGGGATGGCATTTTTCAGTCACTTGTCTATATAGAGTGAGAGCGAGGATCTTGCTCTGTAGGATGTAGAGTATAATGCATGTAATGTGATCGGCTAGTTGCTTCGTGTGAGATAAGTCTGTGGTTAGATCATTAATTGTGAGATTGGCGTTAGGGATTAGTGGGGTGTAGGATGTGGATTTTAGGAAGTTTTCATCTGTGGGTGTAGTGTATAGTGCATGTAGTGTCAGCTACTAGTTACTTCGTGTGGGGTAGGTCTGTTGTTAGATTGTTAAGTATGAGGTTGGCGTTAAGAGTTAGTGAGGTATAGGATTTGGATTTTAGGAAGGAAAAAGAAACGATTGGCTTCATGGCATGTGTTGAAAGTGTGTGTGTATATATCCAATACAATCATTCGTTCTCAGTCATACGAGGTACCTCATCATACAATTCGTTCATACGCAGTCATTCTGTACGTTCATTCGCTCTCATATTTTCGTGGTCATTATATACAACTAATTTGCTGTTAGCACGTGTAGTGTTGTTTTCGCATGTGTAGGTTTTGTGTGTGTAGTGGGGGATCTGTCTGTAGCCCAGGGTTTGTCCGAGAAAAAAAAAAATTCGTGTACGAATCAAATGTCCGTCAGTCTGTCAAGTAGGGTCTGGTCTAAATCAGTCATGGTTTTCTGGTTCGTGAGCCAATTTTAATTTGTTTAGGTGAACGACTTTAGTTTTATTAGGGGTTAAATAAATTTCCGCGTTGATGCCGTTGATTACTTGTTTGATTACGAATGGTCCTTTGTAATGGTCACCGAATTTTGTACGCGTCTCGTTGATTAGGAAAACTTTTTGTCCAGCTTCGAAGGTTTGTGTATTAGTATGTCTGTCATAGTATTGTTTCGATCTTAGTTTTGCTTTTTCTAAATTCTTTCTGGCTTCTTTTCGAGCTTCGCGTAGATTATCTCTTAAGTCGAACAGATATGCGTCGTACGTGTTAGTAGTAGCTTCTGTAGGTGTAGTGTCAGTTGGTGATCTCGCTATTCTTCCGAAGATTAGTTCGTGTGGTGTGAAGCCGGTTGCTTCATGTTTCGCGGTGTTATAGGAGAAGATCGCGAACCTAATGAACTCGTCCCAATCTTTGCCTTGAGAGGTGTAGTGTGCTATGTGTTCTGTTATTGAAATATGGCTACGTTCTAGAGAGCCGTTAGACTGAGGTC
Source organism: Euura lappo (assembly GCA_018257835.1). Taxonomy (NCBI): domain Eukaryota; kingdom Metazoa; phylum Arthropoda; class Insecta; order Hymenoptera; family Tenthredinidae; genus Euura; species Euura lappo. The sequence continues at coordinate 24,854 of JAEUYN010002009.1, forward strand.
TATAGGGAGACGTCTTGATCTTTTTAATTTTGAATAGCCTACAAATCTGTCGGAGAATTTTGCTAAGGAAATTTTGTCCTTGGTCTGTGAGAATTGCCGTTGGGGAACCGTAACGTGTCATATATTCTTTAGCGAAGGCTGAGCCTATCGTTTGAGCTGTTGAGTCTGGGATAGGTATGGCGTCGAGGAATTTTGTCAGGTTACATTGGATCGTCAGTAGGTATTGGTTATTGTTTTTCGTGATTGGTAGAGGTCCCACTATGTCGAGTGCTACTTTGTCAAACGCGTCAGATGGTGTATCGGTTATTACCATAGGTAACCTGGTCTTTACTCGCGTGAGCTTTTTACGTTGGCAACTGTCACAAGTTTTTATGAACTCTTGCACTTGATTTTTAAGATTCGGCCAATAATATTTTTCTCTAATTCGTTCGTATGTCTTTGTTATGCCCTTATGACCGCCTACGAGAGATTCGTGATTTTCTCGGATAATCTCTGGTCTCGTATGTACGTCTGGTATTGTAGTCTCGTGTGTGCAGAGTGTGACACTAATGTTTGAGTCAGCGAAAATATAATAGAAGAGCTTTTTGATTATTGTCCATCGAAAGGTTTCTAGTCCAGAGTTAAATTTGGAAAATGCGAAAGAGTGGATGTCTTTACTGATAAGAATACGTTTCAAGTGAGCAAGGATGTCGAAAAGGTCCTCTAAATTACTTCTGTCTGTCCGTTTGTCTTTGATCACTAATGTGAAAATGTGTTTGTTCTTGAATTGAGTCCCGAATATTTCAGATTTCTTTAGAGTTAACCTGTCAAAAGATTCTTTCTTTATCATGTTCTCGTCTAACAGTCTTTTTGCTATGTCATCAGTCCAAGGAGAGTCTGCCGTTATGAGATGAGCGTAGTTGTCTTTTATCATGAAAATTCCGTCTCTGGATTGTGTAACGTTAGGTATTGAAGCAATATCGTCTAGAGTATTGGAAAATCGTTCGTAGGACTGGATTTGGTCGTGTACTTCGTCGTTGGGAAGGTTATGGTCGCTTGAGACTATCATCGAAGGATCTGAGTGTTCTGTCGGAGGATTGTCTGATATTTCCATAGGTGAATCAATACTATCGTGGTTTCGGTCGTGTTCATTAATCGAATCGATGTCGTGTCCATCTGAGTGTGTGTCGCGATCGTCGTCTGTATGTAGGCGAGCATGGGTGTCAGGTGTTTGGCTAGAGTCGTCAGCTGAGTTGACCGGTGGGGGAGAGGACTGGTGTATGATCTTTTTGCGACGTGGAGGGGATTTGCGTGTGGTCGTGCGAGGAGAATGTGAGGTGTTGGATGGCAGAGTTTTTGTGCTAGGATCAGGAGGGCGAGGAGGTCGTTTGGCATGTCCTTTTGGTTGGTCATCTTGTCCTGACGCGGAAGGGTCGAAATTGCATACCGTGATTTTTATATCCGTGTCTTTGAAAATATACTTTATCATACTGTTAACCCATTTCCAATCAAGCTTGTCTAGTCCACAACCTAATCTCGGTATTGATATGGATTTCTTACCATCTTCTAATAATGCAACTTTTAGGTTTGTCAAGGTATCGTACATGGTTTGGTTCGTCGGCTTGAGAAAATGTTTATCTTTCGTAACGAGGTTGTAAATGGTACGCCGAGGGTACGCTATTGCAATGACATCTCCGATCTCGGGTTTCGTTGCTTGCAATCTCTTTTTATGTATGAGTCCCTGTCTTATCATCTGAGCTGCTACACCAAGCGAGGTTGTACAGTCCGCTGAGATACAATGTGCTAAATTGTCTTTTTGTTTCAATAGATCTGCTTGAATTTCCGTAACATTTGGGTTGCTGATTACCGGGAGGTAATCTAAGTCATTTAGAAAATCGATAAACGGTGGTGTACTTCCTGGATTGGGATCTCGCGAAGTCGAAGGTATGGCACTCGGTTGGGTGTTCTGTGGCAAACCTTTGCGTTTTAGGTTTTTCTTTTTAGTGTAGCGTTTTGAGGGAGAGATCTTTGAACTGGGTTTTGCTACTCGTTTGGGGCTTTTTCTCATAGCTTTACGACTGAGATCGGTTTGAATTCCTTGTACGTTCGATTCGTCGTCGGAGTCAGCGGAAGATTCTGGATAATCATTTCTATTGGTTCTCTGTCGCGGTGCAGGATTACTAGAGGATTCTGTTTCGCGATGTCTTTTAGTCGCGGTGAATTTAGGCGGAATATTTTTGACTCTCTTTGGTCTTTGTGCTTCTTTTAATAGTTTGTCAAATACTTCTCTTATGTCAGCGTTACTATCTATGTCCGTGTGCGAAGAATTTCTAGCATATGTGTTTCGTGGTCTGTAGTCTAGTGTCCCGGTATGTGTGTCGCGTTTATGTGTCTGTGGACCTGGGGCGTCTTCGTTATCTGCGTCATAAGTGGAATCTGAGTAGTCGGATCTACGTGCTAATATTTTCTGCCGTGGTTCAGCGCTGTTACAAGACTCTGTGTTTATTTTACGTTTGACCGATATTGGATTTTGCCATGACATTTCTACGTCAGAATCATCTGAAAAATTTGAGTCGTCCATTTCTGCTATATCTTCTGACTGATGTTCTCTAGGTCGTTTATTCGGCGCGGGGTTCGTAGAATACTCGTCCGTGCTTCTAAGACGTTTTGATTCGATTGGCAGTACTTGAGCTGTATCGGGCACGGGGTTTCTTGAAAGCGCGTCCGCGTTCGTGTTTAGCCTGCCTGGTTTGTGTACTACGTCACACGTGTATTGTCCGATAAAAATTTTCCAATCATGTAATCGCGATGATGGGTCTACCATGCTTCTGAGCCAAGTTAGTGGTTTGTGGTCTGTTACTAGCGTGAATTGTCTACCGTAGACGTATGGTCTGAATTGTTTTAATGCGAATACGATGGCAAGCAGTTCTTTATCTGTTGTCGAGTAGTTTATCTCCGCTTTTTGTAAGGATCTTGAGGCGTATGCGACTGGTAGATCTTCTCCTATTTTACCTTGACTGAGCACTGCTCCAAGAGCGTACTTGGAAGCATCTGATGTTATGATGAAAGGTTTACTAAAATCCGGATACTGTAAAATTGGTTCTTTACAAAGGCAGTCACGTAAGGTTTCGAATGCTAGTTGGTGTTCAGAAGTCCAAATGAAGGGGGTATCCTTCTTTAACAAGTTGTTAAGGCACTTCGCGATTTCTGCCATGTTCGGTACGAATCTCCGGTAGTAACCGACTAGTCCCAGGAATTCTCTAATTTTTGTTGCGTTCGTTGGTTGTGGATAATCCCTGATTGCGGCTAGGGTTTTTGGGTTCGGTCTGACTCCTTCGCGTGAAATTATGTGGCCTAGGTAGGCGACTTCTTTTCGCAAAAATTCGCATTTGTCCGGTTGTAACTTGAGTCCGGCGTCAGATAATCGTGTCATTAGCTTTTTGAATTTTATCGCGTGTTCTTCTAATGATCTCGCGTAGATTACAATGTCGTCAAGATAAACAAACATTTCATTGCCTTGCAAACCCATAAGTACTTGATCCATTAAACGTTGGAAGGTAGACGGTGCATTCTTTAGACCGAAGGGCATTCTCGTGTACTCGTAATGACCGTTAGGTGTGGAAAAAGCTGTTTTCGCGCTATCGTCTGGGTGCATTGGAATTTGGTGAAACCCGGAAGCTAAATCAAACGTTGAGAAATATTTTGCGGAGCCTAGCTGATCTAATATTTCTGTTATGTTTGGCAGGGGGTAGGCATCTCCGATGGTTTTTTCATTTAGCTTGCGAAAATCGATAACCATACGCCATTTCTTTTCACCACTTGCGTCAGGATTTTTAGGAACAATGCAAACAGGAAAATTGTAGGGTGATGAGGAATTTTTAATGATCCCCTGATCGAGGAGTTTGGTTACCTGTCTTTTAATTTCCTCTTTGTGTACTGGAGGGTATCTGTACTGTTTCGTATGTACAGGGATCTCGTCTGTCGTAGGTATCTTGTGACTTACCAGATGTGTGTGACCTAATTTATCTCCAGGTAAATGAAATAGATGGTTATATTCAATTGCGAGATCTATGACAGCTTTCTTTTCCTCTTTGTTGCAATGTTTCAGACGCAGATTCTCTTGCAAAGTTTCTATGCGTTTAGAGCTATGATTCGGAGCGATTAGTAATGGATCTGTATTTTTGTTGATCTTACGCGTGTTAGTAGTGAATAGGATTTGAGGATTGGATGTGTACTCTGTGTCTTGAGGTTCGTGTACTTCTTCTAGTGTGACCGCTGGTCTTTTTATCTGCACAGCCTCTTTGTTTGTGTTTATCACGTACGCGTATGCGAATCCGTGTCGGTTTGTCACTAGAGCTTTGCCTAACATGATACCGTGTCCTAGATTTTGTTTCCTCAAGAGTCCTGTAGTTATTGACGGATTATTAACTCTGATTGAAATGACCTGCGCGGTTCTTGCTGGAATTGCGATTACGTTATCGTCTAAAATTTTCAGAGGTTCCGAAGTGTCTAGAGTTACTGTGTTAGCTTCAAATGAAATCGTCGCGTTCTCTTTGTACAAAAATTTTGTGCCTAGGATTCCGTCTTCCTTAATTGGAAATGAATTGTTGACCACGTGGAATTCTTGTAGTTGGTTGCCGATTAAAATGTCTACAATACCCATAGTTTCGACCGTGCCAGGCGTTGAACCTGTGATCGTTAACTTGTCCGGTGCTTTGAAGCGAGTGTGGCGGTCTAGCGCGCTCTGTTTGATTACATTTATCTCGGATCCGGTGTCAACTAGGAGTGTGTTTGTTTCTTTAGCCAGCTGAGGTGCTGCAATCTGTACTTTAGGTGTGTCTCCTATAGATGTTGTAAGTATACGCGGAGATGTGGTGTGATCAGCTGTGCGATTCAGTAGCGGAATGTTTCCTGTTTTGCGCGACGTAAGGTATTTATTTTTGAAGCAAATGATGGCGTTCTCATCTCTTAGAAATTCGGCGCTCAAAATGCCATCTTCTTTTATCGGGAAGTCATCGTCGACTAAATGAAACTCGTGTCGCGTGTTTGCAAAATCAATGTTTATTGTTCCTAACGTTTGCTTTACATTTTCTGTTACTCCTGTGATTTCGCGGATGTCTTTCGATAAGAAGCGTGTGTCGCCGTCAACTGAATTAGCTTTTATCAAATTTATGTTCGCACCCGAGTCTATTATTAATCTAGCGGCATTTCCTATTAGCTGCGGTGAATTTATTTCGATGATCGGCGAACCTTTTAATGTTTGTTCGGTCTCGAGGGACGCTGTACGGAACGGACAGTCGACGCGTCCACGCGACGGTCCCGATTCTCGTTTAAATGTTGCGCGTTGTTTGAAAAATATTGCTGTTGTTGTTGTTGTTGCCAATTTGGCTGAGCGAAAGACGTGTAGTTGACATGCGCGTTGTGTGGTTCGTGATTTCGCGGGTTATTCCTGCTGTCGTATTGGTTTGATTGGTGATAATTATTGTATGATCGTTGATCGTTTGGCTGGGATTGTTGCTCGTAACTATTGTACCTTGATTGGTTGTTAGGTTGGTATCGTGAGTTGAATCTGTGGTTAGAGGAACGGTGGTTTTGTTGGCTGTTAAAGGAATTTTGATTGCTGCGGTTGCTGTGATGGGAACCAGAATTTTGAGAGTTGCGGTAACTGTGAGGATTCCGCCTGTTACAATTTTCGTATCTATGACCTTGGCGGTTGCAAAATGTACAAAATCGATCGTTACGTTGTCTTGTTCTGCATTCTTCTATAGAGTGACCATTTCGTTTGCAATAAGTGCAAAATAGTTGTGAGTCGTGATGCGACGATGACCTTGGATGGTCGTTTGAGTGATATCTACTCGATTCTTTTGTTTCTGAACTCGATTGGTTTCTTAATTGCAATCTTTCTCGTACTATCTTTTCTGCGCATTCAGCTATGTCAATTGCTGCTCGTAACGTTTGTGGATTTTCACTTGCAACTCTAAGTTCTGTCTCGTCCGCTAAGCCTTTTATGAATGAAATAATCGAGTTTTGTTTAAGGTGCTTGATTAATATTGCCGCATCTCCTGGCGTTTCATAAGTTTCGATTATTTCTTGGGCTGAGCGTACGAGCTCCTCTATTCTATTGCCGTATTCTAATGCACTTTCGTTTCGTCCTTGACACGCTTTAGCTATTGCCATTTCTAAATGTGATAATCGTGGCTTTGGTGCAAAAGCTCTTTTTAAATCTGCAAGGATTGCAGATACTGAAACAACGCGGTTTTCTGAGAGTGCCAATTCTGCATCTCCGTCAATTTTTGAACGTACTAAAGCTGTGAAAAGTATCAAGTCTTGTGGTCTGATCAACTGTTTAGCATTTTCTACTTTTGATATGAAAGATTTTACTGAGATATTTGATCCGTTATAAGTTGGGATCATGCCGGCAACAGTTTGCAGTGACAAGTACGAAGCGCTTTCCTCTGAATCAGGCATTTTGCTTTAAAAATTAATTACGACTAAATAAATCTATATTAAATTCTATGATTTTTGAGAGACTTACAAAGTGAGCACGGTGATTACCGCGAGAAGGTAATGCATAACTCTGGTCAGGGTAGATTTCTTCGAGACAAGGGGGTAGGGGTGGTTGGGCGATGATCGGCGATGATCGGCGATCGTCAAAGGTAGCTGACGGCTGCACGGCTGCTGGATACAGGCGGGCTCGCAATCAGCGTCCGGATGATATTCCTCCTTATCTGCTACTCGTCTGGCTCAGGTTTCTCACAGGGTCTCGTGCGGTGGTCACTGATTATGTATTTCAAGTGACTAGTCTCGACGTTCAAATTTGTGTTTTCAACTTTTACTGATTATTAACACTTCGTTTCCGTGAATCACTGGTTTAATTATTTATCGCTTTCTGTCTATATTTGTTTTCTTTATTGGTTTCACGTGATTTCACTTATATATTTTGCTCTTGATGATTAATTAAATTTTCATTGATTTATTTATTGACGAGAATTGATCGTTTTAATGATTGCCGTCCCTTCGTTTGATGTGTTGCGAGGGTTAAAAATTTTGAATTATCTCAATAACCTTATCTCGTCGTCTTACGCGTGCACTGCGAGAGCATGTATTATGATATCTATGATTAAATTTACTGTCCCGTTGTCTTATGCGTTCGCTGCAAGGGCACTTATTTTATGAATTACTTTTATTATCCCGTCGTCTTATGTGTCGCGAGGGTTTGAAATTTTTAATGATTATCACTGCGATTTTTCAGCAAGTTGTCTCGTCGTCTTATGCGTTCGCTGCGAGAGCACGAATTAAAGTGACTGTCCCGTCGTCTTATGTGTTGCGAGGGTATGTCTGATTACTGATCACTGTCCCGTCGTCTTATTGCGAATGCGAGGGTATGTGATTATTACTTCTAATTATTACGACTAATTACTACCGACGGTGTGCTTGATGTTGTTTGACTTCTTGGAGCACTTGTTTTACGCGTCGATTGATCATTGATTTAGTAGATACTGTTCGTTGCACTTTGTTTTATCACTTGATTGTTTTTGAAAATTGTCTGTCTTTATCACTTTTTGACTTCGGAGCCTTTCGAATACGCGTCGCACCAGTCTAGCTTCCCGGAATGATCAGTTCCAGATCAGCAAATAACTTGGACTAATCTCGTTCAAATTTCACACTTTTTCACTTTTTACTTTCAAACTCTTTTCGACCTTCGTCACGGGGAACACCGCTGCCACCAGTGTAACAAGCCTAAGCAAGTCAAGTATATTTATAAGGGTTCAGCCCGCATAAAGATACAGAAGTATACCGAAGGTATCAAGAGAAAAGCACAGTGTTATTTTAATAAAGACTTTCTGCGTAGAATTCAGTGATCTCTTTATAACAGTTTTTATTCAAGTCAATCAAGTCTAAGTCTAAGTACAAGAAGCTTATCTACTAATATCTACTAGAGCTGTTTACCAGTTAAGATCAAGTTAAGAAGTGAAGAGCGGGTGTTCCGATAGGAAACAGGAAAGCTAGGGAAGAGGCGTGAAAGAGTTCAGGAAGGGGGCCACGTGTGGCTGACGATGCATGAGGTGATGCGAAGTTCAATAAGCATCACCGGATGCATTGTCTCAGATTAAGTCTGGGAATCCAGAGTTAGAGCGGAAAGAAATAAGAGAGCGGGAAGAAGAGTATCTAGTTACTATAAGCTAATAACTAATAAGTATTACTAATAGATAGAGATAGGGTGAGTATGGACTGAAGGTCCAGACGTAACAGATCTATGCGTTTCAGAGGTTTTGAGAGGTTTTGTAAAAAATATTATATCATAAAAAAAATGTTCTTTGCGACCTTATATCATTGGTGAACACGATTTTTTGTTCTCAAGTGGAAATAAAATGACGTAACCGCCCGTACCTACGACCTTTCACCGTTAGTCGATCAATTTCGCAATTTCATGTTTCTGAACGTATTTTCACATTTTTAGCGGAAATACGGATGAAAAAAAATTGATATGCCCTTTTACCTTTATGCATGGCAAAAAGTTGTATATTGGCGCATACGTCCTTATACCATTAGAGACGCGATATATTCAAAGCTGTTTTCAATACTACGAAATGTTTTTTTCTTCTTCTAGAAATGGATCATAATGATTAACGGCGCCATTGATTTGATAATAAAAACCTCTACTTCCAATATAGTCCAGGGAAATTAGGATTTTACTTAGGATTAATTCCAACAAAGCTATAAATTGGTGTACACTTATACCTTTCGGCTCTGCAAATAAGTACTGAAAAGTACCCTAAGTTCTGTTCTACGCATAACTTTTGAGAGCGTAACTTCGTTCCTATCAATTCTACAGCTATGAGGTATACTCATCAAAAAGATTGACCGACAATTTTCCTACAAAAAAGGTGATAGGAGAAAAAGTTTCCGAGAAATCATGCATTTAAAAATAAAGTAAAAAAAAATAGTCAAATATTTAGATTGGTATTCAAGCATATAAAACAGTATAGGCCGGTTTCATCTCAGATCACCCAGCAAGGGCGGGACGAAAAATTCAAACGATTCAGAAAAAATGTATGTCATTCTTCAACGAATTTAAGGAGACCCGTATTTTTTCGGGAGAGTTTTTTTTCTACATAGAATAGTTCTACAGGGTGAATGCTCGCCACACTTGCTTACTCAAGAGTCAATTTCTACTCGGGATTTCAGCACGATATATTTCCTGCCAGCTATCGATCTTTTGACGGCAGAGCTAAATTCAATATGGGAAAAAAAATGCAGAAAATTTCTTCACGATCAAAATGATTGCAATAATGTATATTAGTATATGGGGGGATTCCACGTCAAATCGACCGAAAAAACGAGATTTTCTCCCTGACCCCTTTTGATTTGCTTGTCCTTTCCCACAGTCAAACTACATGTTAGAAGGATGAACTGTGATTTTTTCCAGATTTTTTCGACTTCTCATTCCATTGTGAAAAATCATCGAATAAATTGGTTTTCAATTTTTTTCAATTTTTCGCACCTTCATAGCTCAAAACGTGAGCGATGTATGGAAAAACTTCCAATACAAAAATGTTGGGTTTTTTTGTGAACTTTTCGAGAGTATTTTTATCAGATTTTTAATACCGCGTTCAAGTGTAGTTTTAATACAAAATGAGTGTAAATCATTCATAACTCAGAAAGGCCCTAATCGAATTGGTTGACATTTTTACACAGCATGTCTTTTTCAATGCCAAAGGTTGTCTGAAAATTTCATAGTGGGCCAAGTAGTGGTTTAGAAAATACGTTGAAAAATGTTCACATAATGGTGAAAATTCCGCGATTATGAGGTCGCAAAAAAATGTTTTGGCCACGATTCGAAAATTCAAGATCAATATTTATTCTTCTTGTTTGCTTACTCGCGATCGACCTTGAATTTTTGAACTGTGGCCTAAAAAAACTTTTTTGCGACCTCACAATCGCCGAATTTTCGCCGTTATGCGAATATTTGTTGATGCATCTTCTGAACCACTGCTCGGCCCACTATGAAATTTTCAGACAACTTTTGGCATTGAGAAAGACATGCTGTGTGGAAATTTCAGCCAATTCGATTCGGGCACTTTTTTGTTACTGAAGGTTTTCGTGGATTTATCACCAAAACCGCAGTTTTGAGAAGCACAAAAAATAGCAAAAAATTATCTTAGGAAATTTCAAAGAAATACGCGAAACTTTTGTATGAAACCTTTTTTCATTGTTCTTCTGGATTCCACGCTATGTTGGCTTGAAAAATCGGAGAAACGTGAAAAGCTGATTATTTGACCAGTTGTAGTCAGAAAATACTCGGTCAAAAAAATCTGAAAAAATTCACAGTAGATCCTTTCAACGTGTACTTCGACTGTGTGAAGGGGCAAACAAATCAAAAGGGGTCAGGGAAATCGACCGGTCGATTTGACGTGGAATCCCCCATATATATATATATATAGAAATGTCGAACTCTTTGATAACTTTACACTTATATATTTTACATCTCTTTTTTGAAAATTCTGCAGTGCCACGGAAAGTTCGCATCTCATTCTTTTCAAAATAGCTTTCTGACTTGGATTGACAAAAATATTCCAACAACCACGGAACGTAACTATATTTCGGGTGTAACTAGAACTCACCTCAAAATTTCAGATTTAACCTATTGATTGCTAAGTTCATACACAAATATAACAATGACGTTTCCAAACTCGTTGGCGGATTGTATTGACAATTTTTTTTTCAGAAAGCACTTCTGGCTAGGGTAATCAAACGAAGTAGAAATTTGGTATTCAAACGACCATATTTCGGTAGAAGATTTTTTTAAGCAAAAAAACAAAAAAATGAAAAAATAAATCAAAATATGAGGCCCTTTTAGACACCCTATTTGGATTTTGATTACATTCACATACATATTTTGTATTGCAGGTGATTGAATTCTTAAATGGATTCGTCTTCCGATTCAGACTTCCATGAAGATGATAACCAAGTTAGACGACGGCCACGGATCTTTAGAGAACGAGATAATCTTTTTGAGAAATACGATGACGTAGATTTCAAGCAAAGATTCAGATTCAGCAAACCATCTGTAATGTACCTGTTGGAAACCGTCGGACCAGACATAGAGAGGCGCACGAACCGTACACACCCTGTGCCTGCTTTGCTGCAATTATTAATAACATTGAGATTTTATGCTACGGGCACATTTCAAAAAGTTTTGGGTGATCACGCAAATCTCAGCCAGCCAACAGTATGTCGCATTATTCCGAAAGTCACGAGAGCGATAGCGGCACTAGGACAACGGTACATAAAAATGCCCCATACATTGGAGGAGCAAAGAAGGACGATGACACAGTTTCACCGTATCAGCGGGTTTCCTTGCGTCATCGGTGCCATAGATTGCACGCATATTAAAATTCAGTCACCGGGCGGCCTGCAAGGGGAATTGTACAGAAACCGAAAGAGCTGGTTTTCCTACAACGTGCAAGCTGTGTGCGATGCCAACCTCAAATTCACGAATGTGATCGCTCGATGGCCTGGATCCGTCCACGACAGCACAATTTTTAATGACTCACTGTTGCGAGTCGAATTCGAATTAGGGGATTACCCAGACTGTTATTTATTAGGTGACTCGGGTTACGCGTGCAGAGCTTACTTACTGACTCCCCTGCTCGGTCCGATTACACCTGCAGAGCAAAATTATAACGACGCTCACATTCGGACCAGAAATCCAATTGAACGGGCATTCGGGGTATGGAAGAGAGGCTTCCCTTGTCTATCGCTCGGAATGCGTGTCAAAAAACAAACTGTTCTGCATATAATCATAGCGACAGCGGTCCTTCACAATATGAGGATTGACTTGCACGATTATGAAGCAGACGAGTTCAATGTTGTCGGTAACGCGGTTGATCTGGTTGATGTAGATCGACCTGATCTTGAAGATGATTTCGAAGTGAGGAATGCGCTCATACAAAGAGTATTTAATAGACCGCGATAAGTTAAAAAAAAACTCCATGTAGGACTGTTCCTATTAATTCATTTCACTGTCTCCTGAGGAAAAGATCCATATTTACGGGAGTCAGGAATAAGGTCCCTATTCGCGTCGCGCATCAATAAGATCCCTGTTAGCATGGCACGTTGAATGTGAATGTCCCCATTGATGGGCGACCCGAATAAGGATCTTATTGACTTGTATTGCGTATGAATGAGCATTTATTCACCCGCAACGCGAACATGAATCTAATTCCTGACTTGCGTAAGTAAAGATTTTTATCTTAGGGGGCAGCGAGCTGTCCTCCGGATCTCACTACCTCGCATAATGTTATTCTCCTCGCTCCAAAACATTCTCCAAAGTTATGCAAGATTTTCGGGACCAACTCTTTTCGATTTATGATTTCTTGCCAGTTAAAAATGATTCGGGTCAATTCGTATAAAATCAGAATACAGAAACGAAAAATCTTATCGATGACGTTGATTAGGCCCTGCTCTTAAGAAAAGTGTGCGTGTGTGTGTGTGGGAATAAAATGGATATGGTGAAGTCTAGAGGCCAGTTGGATTGACGTACACAGCCCAATATTAATTTCATGAAGAATACAGCACTGTAAAAATGTCTATTCCATATCAATGTTAGCACTTGAATTGTTTGAGATCAATTTGGAAATTTTTTGAAACAATTCAAGCGTCACAGATACTTGCTAATAAAGAAGTTGAAAACAATAAATAAGAAATCTGCAAATAACTCATTACAAACATCATTTATTATATCATCAAACCTACCGTTTTTACGTTTATTTCTTCAAATTTTTGCATGCACAACGCATTTTTCGTAAATGGCCAAGATTGCAAATTAGCACGAGCTTAAAAAAAATATATAAACTAAACGGTGACACTGCAAAGTGTCTCTGAATTATCTTAAAGTTGGCATAATCAAATCATCACAACTTTTGAGTTGAATGTGGCCAGTAACAATTATTTAGGCCTGAAATTTCTATATCCTGCAATACCAACTGTATACAAACGGAGTGTTGATGTAGGGGAAGGTGTACTCGCATTTTCGCATCAAGGGGGCCCGTACGAAACGGTATGCAATGTGACTTTGCTGACAGTCATCAAAAATCTTCAAGGTGGGGCTAAACGACCAACTCAACAAAAAGTGACGCCACGGCATTTTCAGGTCGAGGTGAGTGAGGTTCACACTATATGCAACGTGGTTTAACTGAAAATGATGCAAAACCGAAAGGGTGCAAAAGTCACCCACCGTAGAAAAATTGTTTACTGGTATTTCCGTTTAATTGACGAGTCAATTTTGTAAATTCTTTTTCGTCTACTGGAATTAATGTGAATTAACCGAAAGACTGAAACTCGAATAAATTAATGAAAATCAACAAGGTAAATGAACAACAACCAAAAAACCAAAACTTCCGAATATTAACATGAACTATAGAGAGGATGAAACAGAAAGAGAATTGAGTTCGATTGAAAAGAAGTAATAGTTATTTTCTCAAAAGGGGGTGGGCGACTTTGCCCCACCCTTTCGGTTTTGCATGGTTTTCAGTGAAACCACGTTGGATAAAGTTTTATCTCACTCACCTTGACGTGAAAATACCGTTGCGCTCCTTTTTTTTAGTTGGCCGTTTAGCCCAACCCTAAACATTTTTGATGACTGTCAGCGAAGTCACATTGCATACCGTTTCGTACGGTCCCCCTTGATGCGAAAATGCGAGTAGGTCCATTTTTTTTTGCCTCACCTGGCGGTTCCGCCCCATCTTGTCCTACTGACATTTTTTCAGTAATTGTACAAAGACAATAATTATTAAATATTGCAAAGAAAGAATTGAAATTCTGAAACATGCAAACAACGAACACTGGAGTTCAAAGCGTTGCCTAATGAGGCGGCGTGAAATGTATACGAGAGATTTCATTCGATTCCAGCTAGTCGTGAATTGAATTGAAATTGTTTATCTTGAATTTCGAGTTTAATTTTTTTAACTTCTAATTCGTGCAATTCCTGCTCGTGTTTTCTAGCCTGTTTCAAATTTTCAATTTCACATGATAATTTTTCCATTGCGCGTTCATGCAGTTCAGAGTTTTGTGATACAAGGTCTCGTTTGATTGTTTTTTCTATTTCCAATAAATGTAGCTTACTTCTCTCGTAAGTTTCAGTAAGTCTTCTTTTGGCGCTGTTTCCATCTACTGTTTGAAAATGTCCGTTATCCGAATAGTTGGAATTTGCCTTTAATTGAAACTCTTCTCGTGATGTTCGGCTGCTGGAGGCGACTGGCCATCGCCTTTTATCAGCTTGTTTCGATGCTTCAGGTACTGTAGTCGATGCTTCAGGTAGCGTAGTCGATGCTTCAGGTAGCGTAGTCGATGCTTCAGGTAGCGAAGTCGATGCTTCAGGTAGGGTAGTCGATGCTTCAAGTAGCGTAGTCGATGCTTCAGGTCGGATAATGGATGCTTCAGGTAGGGTAGTCGATGTAGTCGATGCTTCAGGTAGGGTAGTACGTACTGATATCCGGTTTTCTTCACCTGTGTTTGGTCTCTCGATATGTCTCATCGATTTCTTCAAATTAGACACGCGTGCTCCTGACTGAAAATATTCATTTTTGAAACCCGATTTCTACCAATTCTCAACCACTGTTTGTGAATGATAAAAATATACGGTTCATGGGTAAGTAAAGAACTACAATTCTCTTGAAGAATAATCACGTAAAATACACTGAATTCATATAAAATACACGTTTTGGCCGATAAAATTAATTTCCATTCGCTCCAATACTAGATTTTCCAACTCTTCGTTTCTCTGTTTGCAAAAAAAAAATGAAGTTATTGTAATCAACCCGAAAATGAAAATTTGAGTTTGCACTGAATCTCCACGTTTCGAGGTCCAAAGAATCACCGCCAACTATTTCCAGTTTGACGTCTGGGTGTGTGTATGTGTGTGTGACCACAATTTCGCCCGCGCGACGCCGCGCGATATCCCGAGAAGGGGTGCGCGGATTTTCATAAAATTGGGCAAGTGATCAAGGCTTTTGGGACAAATTTTTCTGATCTTGACGTCGATCTCAAAAAAAGTAGTTCACGATGAAAAAAAAATACTCGCCAAAACTTTTTGTTTTCTCAATATTTTCGAAGTTATGCAACCTCTTCGTTTTGGCGCCTTTTTTTTTTAAATCATAACTCCGGCTACGTTGGTCGTAGGGAGATCAACTTGGGCTCATTTTTTTTTAGAAAAAATAGGGCATTGGGATTTTCGATCGCTCAACATAAAATTGTCTGCATTTTTTGTCTGCAGAACAACGCATTTTTTTTTTATTTGAAAAAAATCACAGACGTAAATATATGTATTCTCCCAGTGCTGTGTAATTTTCAGAGTGGGAGAGCCAGGCGTTATTTTTTTATGGCCTAAAATGTGTATTACGTTGATAAGTACCTTTTATCGTGTAATATTTTCGGCAGACTACTTAAGTATTTGGAATTCAAGAATGGGCTTTTCGGTTCAAATAACATCTTTAATCATGTATTTTGGGCCAAATTATGTTGCTCCAACTTCAAGTTTAATAATTATTTCAACTAACATTGAAAATTCTGCAACTATAGGTCCAACGAATACTCATAATCCACGTAGAAGATTATATTTTGTGTCACGAAAATTCTTCGGAAATAGAAAAGACTTACGTGGATTATGAGTATTCGTTGGGCCTATAGTTGCAGAATTTTCAATGTTAGTTGAAATAATTATTAAACTTGAAGTTGGAGCAACATAATGTGGCCCAAAATACATGATTAAAGATGTTATTTGAACCGAAAAGCCCATTCTTGAATTCTGAATACTTAAGTAGTCTGCCGAAAATATTACACGGTAAAAGGTACTTATCAACGTAATACACATTTTAGGCCATTAAAAAATAACGCCTGGCTCTCCCACTCTGAAAATTACACAGCACTGGGAGAATACATATATCTACGTCTGTGATTTTTTTCAGATGAAAAAAATGCGTTTTTCCGCAATCTCTAATTATTTCGGGAAATTTTATGTTGAGTGGTCGAAAATCCGAATGCCCTTTTTTTTTCTAAAAACTATATTCTTTTGCGAAGAAAATGAGCCCGAGTTGATCTCCCTATGACCAACGTAGCCGGAGTTATGATTTTGTGAAAAAAAAATGCGCCAAAACGAAGAGGTTGCATAACTTCGAAAATATTGAGAATAAAAAAAAAGCTTTGGCGAGTATTTTTTTTTCATCGTGAACTACTTTTTCTGAGATCGCCGTCAAGATCAGGAAAATTTATCCCAAAAGCTTTGATCACTTTATATGGAATTGCCCTTATGAAATAAAATATGAAAAAACGCGTCCATAAACCAAAAAAAGCAAGTTGAGGTTCGGATAATAGAAGGTTCGGATAAAGCGATCGGGGTTCGGATAACGGAGGGTTCGGATGATAGAGGTTCGGATAATCGAGATTATACTGTATTTAAATAACAAGATTCGAAAGAACACAACAAAAATGATAATATCTTGGGACGGATCAATGGATTTGAATGAAATTTGCTACCATATGGTTTCTTGGATCGCTGCTCACGAATCTGAAGTCAGATTTGCAAAATTATGATTTGGAGTATTCGATATGCTGCACAAAAACTAAAAACATTTGGATTCGGATGAAACTTGGTACTCCTAGGTTTTTTGGGTCACTGATCACGAATCTGAAATCAGATTTGCGAAATTCAAAATGGCGAATCCGATTAGCTGGGAAAAGGACCAAGTACATTCAAAATCTTACGTAAATTGGTACTCGAAAGTTTTTTGAAGGGCTCATCAAGAATCTGAGGTCAAATTTGCAAAATTCAATTTTTTTTCTGGTTTGGATTCTGTGCTCATAGATCGAGATGTTTTTTATTTTTTATTTATTCGGATTGATAACATCTGATTATCCAAGTTTTCGGGAGAGAAAAGCGAATTACTTTTTACACTTATGTGCAGGTCTTTGCACCAGGGGTATGATATTTTCAATGAGGAATACCCCGAATCTCGACTCTGATGCCGAACACGAATCTTTATAGACACTCAAAAACGATTTTTCAATTATGATTGCAGGTAAAGTCATAGAAAGATTGAATCCCCACGATCGGCTGAGTCTCAAAAATCGAGTTTCTGCTGGGATACTCCATACATACATACATACATACATACACACACCCAGTCAAACTCAAAATAGTTGGAGGTGATTCTTTGGACTTCATAACGTGGAGATTTAGTCAAAACTCAACTTTTCATTTTCGGGTCGATTACAATAAGTTACTTTTTTCTCCGAAAACCGAGAAACGGAATTTTCCATATGATTCTTCGATCTCAAAAAGGATTCCTGAATTTTTTTCAGAATTTTCTGCCAACCGTTAATTTTTGATAATTATTTAACCCCATCCAAAATTGGATTTTGTTTTCATTTCTAAAAATTCTCAAAAATCTCATTTTTCATTCCAATCATTGACCACTTCCAATGATGGACTGACTTTTTTTTTATTCCTTTTTAGCGTTGTCAACATTTTGAATAAACGAAACGCCATGCTGCAACCCTATGGAAATTCTAAAAAAATTACCCGCAATTCTGTGGTCAATTCTGGAATTTATTGGTGATTTTTGTAGAAGGTTCATAACGTTGCAGGATGGTGTTTCGATGATTCAGAATGTTGAAAACGCTAAACAAAAAAATCGAAAAAGAATAGGTCCATCCATGGACGGGTGTTGAAATGATTGGAATGAAAAATGAGGTTTTTGAGAATTTTTTTAGATAGAAACAAAATTTATTTTCAGATGTGGTTGAATAAACATGAAAAATTAACGGTAGGCGGGAAAAATTTAAAAAAATTCAGGAGTGCTTGTTTGAGATCGAAGAATCATATAGAAAACCGTGAAGCAAATTAGAAATGGTGATGGAAAATCATTGGCCGAGTTGACATGGGATGCCCCATGTAGTATATATTCTAAATTATGTACTTCGAAAGGACCCCGCACTAATCTTATGGGAAAGTGGTCCCGGTCAAATTGGCTGAATTTTTAATATCGCGTGTCTAATGGCAAAAGGTCGTAAGCGCCAAAAATGCGATTTTGGTGGCAAGAGGGTGAACAAAAAATTTTTTCGTTGCATTCACTTTAGAAGCGTGAAACACGCATATATCCATTGAAACAACAAAATGAAAAACTTTAGCGCAAAAGGTCCTATCCGGCAAAAATTACGATATTCTCCGGTAATGTTTAGAAAACCTTAATTTCAATTCATTTATAATGCATTTTCAGAACCTTTGCACAAAATGGACCGAAAACAACAGAAGAACAAAACTTTAGAGAGTCGAACAAAATTTTTTTTATCAGATCGCTCCGAAAACACTCGAAATGCGAAGATCTATTGAAATTTTCCATAGACCAACCACTTACTAACTTATGCCATTAGCCAACGCAACGAAACAACAAAAAGGCGAACAAAATTTTTTTTCTCAAATCGCTCCGAAAACACTCGAATCGCGAAGATCTGTTGAAATTTCCAAGTTCTGAAACATTCATGCAAAAAGTCGTAAGTGCCACCCTATAGGAAATAAATTTCACGATCATAGATTTTTGTTCTCCTGAGATTCGACTTTTTGGATGGATGTTCAGAAGTTGAAAATTTCAATAGATCTTCGCGTTTCGAGTGTTTTCGGAGCGATTTGAGAAAAAAAAACTTTGTTCGACTTTCTGTCGTGTAGTGTGAGTAAACTTAATCCCGTGATATAATAATACCGTGAGTAAACTTAATTACAGGACAAAATGAGTATTCCGGGAGAATTGTCATAATGGGTTTCTTTTATTGTGGCCGAATGAAGTCGAAGGAATGTGAACCCATGTCAATTAATTATCGAGGGTATGATTATGGGGATACTGACAATCGGCGTGTTCCCTATGTCGCGTTTACCACTCCGGATTTCGCATTTTAATAGCTATATCCAAGATTGGTACATAAAAAAGCCCCCAAATACCAACTTTCACGTAAATCGAGCAGCAATGCGCGGGATGTACACATTACTGGTTTCATCCTTCGAGATTCCGAATTTTGAATTTCATATTCGGATTCAGGACATCAAAGATCCGGAAATACCAATTTTCACGAAAGTTAAAAAAAAATAATTGTGAGAGTGTCCTCTGTATTGGGTTTATTCCTGAGAATTCGTAATTTTCGACTTCATATTCGGATTCAGCGACGAATGATACCCAGGTATACTAATGTTCATGAAAATCGTACAATATTTCAGTTTATCAGATAATCGGCTGTTTTCGTTAATAGCGTCGAAACTGTCCATTTTTTGGAACTGGGCCCATTGACACTTTTGATCAGAAATTCAAGAACTGAAACATATTAAAAATTCAGCCAATTTGACCTGGACCAATTTCCCATAAGATTAGTGCGGGGTTCTTTAGAGGGCTGAAACAGTGGTCGACAATTGCTTGAATCGACATATGAACCTCGTAGAAACACCTTCAACATGACATAAATACGGTGAGTAAGCCGCAAAAGCGAGCCAGAGCATCTCGATATCCCGTACAGATACCATGCGGGAGTATGAGACATCGTGGATTGTTAGAATGTGACATACCAAATTTCAGATAAGGAACACGTGGTTTTACTAGGTTCAAACACAGAACGTGGGCCATTTTTATTTATAATCTGAGCTGGTATACCCTTATATACTGCCGTCAATATGTACTCACAATGATTGGTGACCCGCGTAGCTCGTTGTTATCGTCTATGTCATGGTTATCATTGCTCGTATCCGAGATGAGATTGACTGATTCTTGGTGTACTGTGGGAAATATCAGCTTTTATTTCGATTCCGGAAATTCACAACGACGTACCACGGGATTGAATTATTTAACTTGTCAACCTATCTGTATAGGGGCAATGGTAATATTCATCGAAATGTCTGCCGAACAGTGTCGAATCAAGCCGATATTATAAAAAAAATGTAACGTTATTTTCTACATATTGCACAATTGATCTTGAACATAACTGGTTCGATATTGATACTTTAAAAATGGTCAAATTGGAACGAATATTAGGTGTCCTTTCATCGATTGATAGATTGCTGAAATTGGGATGCAATTATGCCGTCGAAAAAACGCTACATCTTTCAATTTCATGGTGACTTGCATTCTATATTCTTACGTTATTTAACCCTAGAAGTAGAAAACTTGAACAATGACGTTTTCTTTTTTTTTGGCACCCTTTAGTAGGATGGATTTTTCACTAACTAGACTTCGATGAAATTGAATTTGCTTTTCACCATTCTTTTTCTTATCAAAAAACGAAAAGATTCATGTACCTATCAGTCAATAATGAATATCATGTTGATGATGATGATGATTATGGTTAGGTGCAAGCAAAAATATTTTTGAGTAAGATCAGTCAATAATGAATATCATGTTCATGATGATGATTAGTATGACGACGATTTAGTGTCTTTTATGGTTGGATAACAAATTAATTGAACGCTGGACAGAGCAAAGAAGACGTCCTGGCATTACTAAAAGTTGAAAAACGTAAGGAATGTCAACAAAAATACGACCAGACATCAAAGCCACAGGCTGACACACGAAATAATGTTAGTATTGAGTGATATAAAAATCACCATCATAAGAGAGACGTATCATCAAACTAATTTACGATTTTCAGAACAAAGCAGAGGGAAACAGTATTAAAAAAAACTGGTAAATTGGGACACTTATTACCAATTCCCATTAAAGAAAATAAAAATTTATTCGAATGTTCAACATTATGCATAGGTAATGAATGTTCTGTGTCTCAGAGGTGGTGCTGAACATTTTGAGAGAGAAAAAGTATGTAACAAACAATCGTTTGTAGACCGTTGTGCGTATTGAGCAGTCCGTCTCGAAAATCTACCAAGCTTGCACGAATTGCGAAAATTTGTCAAAGGTAATAATTCTAAATCCAATAATTTCTTCGAACGTATTCGATTCTACAATAACTCATTATCTTTTGCAACCCTAAACGCTAATTTAGTGAACTTGTTGAGACAACGACCAGGCCCATATTATTTTTTAATTCAGGGGCTGATATATTATCAAATAAATACAGCGTAAAATCCTACTGTAGATTGAATTGCGAGTTATGGACAGCTTTTTATGACTTAACTGACTCACAGGGAGCTTTGAATTATCGCTTGATCAAGAGTCCAGATCTTGGTGCAAAAATCATGTATTCATTTGACAAAGTGATGCGAGACAACAATATTTTTGCCTAATCGTACCAAATGATGGGACAAGATATACAAAACCAACAGAAATTCAATTCAGATCATGAAACTGCACCCGAAGTACATTTATGTTACATCAAACTCACAGTGAAACCAGCGGCGTTTCAATCCTCAGATATGTGATGAAGTAGCGACTATTTTTTATGCTTCACATAACGGAGAAATACCTGAATCCTTTGTTGCCAACAGGAATAAGAATAGTAAAATGTTGAAAAAAAGTAAACTCATTAGATCCAAACGTTGAACCTTGGATTCATCCATGATTTTATGCGTGTGGAACACAAAATTAGCACCCTAATTTGCTCCGTATGACTAGACTCGCGAATCAAAATAAGCGCGTGAGCAGAGATGCATATATGAAATGTAGATTAGGCTGATTAGCTATTCGTGAGAATGAAATAGATGTGTTTATATTAGGTCGACGATTATTTCAGCAGTGCACTGTAGACAACTATGTTAAAAAAACAACAAGATCGATTAAAATTTTGTGAAGATCATATAACAACATGACGTTCTGAATCATTCGTAGATTAATAGATTACTCAGGAAGCGTATCACGTGATTTACAATCCAAAGTGGGAGAAGTGACACTTTTTCCATCTACATTTGCAGGTTTACCACGGACAACAAATAATGATATGAAAAAAGAAAAAAAAAATTATATTCAATAATCTAAAGAGCGCGCGAAGCGCGCAAGTTCTCTAGTCTCTCTAAATTTTTTGGAGTGAAATCTCACTCGAATAATCAATCTTCTTTGGAGCGATTTCTTCACTCAAATCGCTTGGAGTGAAAAATTCCACTCTAATGGAGTGGAAAAGTCACTCCATTCATTGGAGTTGCGCTGTTTTAACTCCAAAAAAATTATAGAGATAATAAATGTGAAATAATTTTGAATTCAACAAAGATTCGAAAAGAAATCCGATAGCACCTAGTGGCGGTTGTCATGAAATTGACATATATCTCATCTTACATTATTCCATTTTCCGTCAAAGTGTCTGTAACATGGAGAACGTTGTTTAGTTTTATCGAAAACGACCGGGCCAATAAATACGTCAATAGATCCAATCATCGAAAAACCCATTTCATTGTAAAATTTTTCAAACTACAGATTTGAACAATTATCTGAATTCTTTGGATGGATACATTCTTTTCAATTGCAGCACCCTCGTTTCTGACAAAAATTTCCAACCAAGGCAATTGAATAGGCCCCCTGTCATATGGAAATTTCATACAAGTGTACCCAATATGTTTTGATACGCTATGTACTATAATGAATTCATTTCACTTACCAGTTTTATCATGATATTGCGCTGATGAGTCGAACTCATTTGTATCCGGCACAAATTGCGGTTTAAGCATACCGATCAGTCGTTCACCGTCTGCGTCCAACTGTTTAACAAATTGTCCTCCACCAGTCTTGTAAATTTCAGCCTGGATGAATTATTATTTTATGAACATTATTATATGGGATGCGCGATTAACGGTCTTCAAAACGCATAGATTCATCAAATTAGCGAGAAAAATGAAAAAAAGATCTAAGGTCGTGAGTTTTGTAGATCCGCCCTTTCATTTTCAACTTTCGTATTACTGTGGTACCAAAAAAGTTTATCGTAAATTTTAACTTACAATTATAGCGATACAAAGTACCACTTGAGGGATCGAAAACAGGGGTCAAGAAATGACTTTTTCATTCCTGTTCCACAAAAATTTAATTTTCTGGCCTCGGGTACAAAATCATGTCGTTTGTTCTTTTCGCTTAATTTGATTATTTCAATTTTCTATTACTGAAGCTTTCCACATCAACTCAACGCATAATTTCCCCCCACCATTTTTTATTCGATTCACGATATTTCACATGATTGCCCTCAAAAACCCTTCTCACGTTGACGTTGTTTTTTTTTTAAAATTTTTCGGGCCCATCGTTAATCATCATCACATATACATATAACAGTAAAGTACATGATTGTAGGTCTGGATGTTCGAACGTCCGGATGTCCAGAAAATTTATAAATTCTCAAGTATCCATCCCGTTCACATCATACATTAATAATTACGTATTATATATGACCAAATCTCCCTCAAATCGGGCTGGTAAGGCTAAAATGGAAATCGTGATGTCACAGAATTTTTCCAAATTGAAATATGTTGTTGTTTGACGAAGAAAAAGCGACCCTTTTTTTTGTTTTTGAAAAAAAAAATCGGCTACGAAGTTACGGCTATTTGAACATTCAATCGCGCGCTACCAAAGCTTAAAAAAGGAACAATTTTTTTCCTCAAAACGCTATATCTTTGGAACGAATCATCGCAAACAGAATAGAATAGAATAGAATGGAATAGAATTTATTAATATCCATTGCAATGTTGGACAAACTTGGGAGCTAGACATACATTGCGTTTAACTGATAGTACGCCTAATATAAATGTGAGATAGCTAGAGCTAGATAGCAAATACTCCATCTCGGTCTCATTTTGTAGGGTTTTTTGCACTCTTTCGGAATTCGAAGAGAAATTCCGAAAATTTTTGAAATTTGTCGAAATGACGTTGATTTTTTCGAAAGTGAGGGAAACCCGATTTTCTCGGAAAGTGATTTTTTGTTTTGCTAAAAAATTCTACACAATATGTGGGGTGATATGACGGATATATCCTCTAAGTTTCATCGATGCTAAAACACTGCTTCATATCGAGAACAAATATTTCGTGCGCCACTGAAATTCGTCAATTCCTGTGCTGGTGTCGACTTTGTGGCCGTCATGGTCATCGAGATGTGTGTTCAAATTTTTCGATCCGAATAAAATTACTGAAACTGGATACGTACCTGAGGGAATACATGACCAAATACCGTATGATGTATAACATCGTAGACCAAATATTGATCTGCTGATAAAGACTACCACGAAAAAAATACAAATTTTAATTATAAATTATTTTTGTTAATCATGTTCAATGTTATTTTCAATGTAATCAATGTTTATGTTTTCAAATAATCAATGTTCATTTTAATTAATAATCTAATTAAATGATTGAATTTGTATTTTGGGTATTTTCAGTCGATAACGCTACATTGACACGATTTTTTACTTTTCATTTTATTATCCCTTTCACGATTCTTGCCCTACAATAATTCATTTAATATTTTTATACGAAACAGGATATAAGATATTGTCATTACTACAATAAACCCCTGATTGTAAAATTTGTATTTTTTTCGTCGTAGTCTTTATTAGCA